>WWET01005930.1:13269-32917 GCA_011038615.1 Limnodynastes dumerilii
CCTCAGAAGATGTCTCCTCCTCCTTCCCTGGGTTATGTCTCCAGATCCCCTCTCAAAGGAAACGTGGAGCCACCCCTCCTCCGTATTGTGTTTTCCTTCCTTATTCTTATGGATGTTTTTTTTTTTATGTTTTTTTAAAGAACTATTTCCCTCTCCATGTTCCAGTAATAAATATATATGCGTCCAAATATATATGCGTCCTTCACTGTGTGTTTCCTTTATTGTCTCAATAAAAAATCAGGGTGCAATAAAAATTCACGGTACAATGAGAATTCAAATAAAAATGCAATAAAATTCTTAAAATCCAAAACCTTCTATCCCTCTTTAAGTACAGCCACCTATAACTCCTCATACCTTCAACCCTACTGCCCTCTAAGATGGTCAAACTCCTCTCATTGCTGGTGCCTGTCTCGTTAACGGGCCCTCCGAAACCGCACTCACCGGGAGGGAGAGGGGGCAGAGTCTCTATGGGACTGCACGGGACTGGTACCTACGCGTTTCAAGCACTATGTCTCTTTATCAGGGTATCAGGATGAGCCTCAATTCGCTTCACTCTGCCCCCTCTCCCTCCCGGTGAGTGCGGTTTTGGAGGGCCCGTTAACGAGGCATTTTTATTTGAATTCTCATTGTACCGTAAATTTTTATTGCACCCTGATTTTTTATTGAGACAATAAAGGAAACACACAGTGAAGGACGCATATATCTTTATTACTGGAACATGGAGAGGGAAATAGTTCTTTAAAAAAACATTTAAAAAAAACATCCATAAGGATAAGGACGGAAAACACAATACGGAGGAGGGGTGGCTCCACATTTTCTTTGAGAGGGGATCTGGAGACATAACCCAGGGAAGGAGACATCTTCAGGAGACGTCTTCTGAGGAGCCATATCTGAAGGGAAAGATGAGGAGAGTATTAAAGAATACAAATAGTTTGAGCCAACTTCAACACATACTCATTGTGAGTAGTTTCCTTTCCATTAGATAGGACCTTACTTACCCGCAGGGGTGAACGAGGATTTCTGTCTTTTTTCCAGTCCAGGATGACAAACTGAGGTGGAATCAGAAGAGAGGAGATCTCCTGGGATAACACAAGGAGGGGAACAGAAGAATAAGGAAAGAGAAAGGAGGTTTTCCTGCACTTACCCACAAGAGATCAACATTGTGAGTATCCTATGTGGGGCGTGGGATACCTACCTATTGGTGGTACGGCACAAGGTCTGCTTTTTCTTTTTCCACGGTAACACAGGAGGAGAAGGTCCAAGTGACGTGTAGCGATGGTCCAGTGGAGGCAGAATACCTAAAAGAAGGGAAGATAAAGAAAATCCACGTTAAGTGCATAAACCACAAGAGACAACCGTTGTAAGTAGCCTCTGTGTGGTGCGTGATACTTACTTGTCTTTGGTACAGCACAAGGTCTGTTTCTCTTTTTCTATGATAACACGGGAGGAGAAGGTCTAAGGGACATAAAAAGGTGGTTGGACGGAGGAGGACCATCTGGAAGAAAGGAAAGAAAAGGAAAAGTATTACTAAGTACCTATACCACAAGAGATAACTTTTGTAAAAGATTGGAGAAGACAGGAGTACCATTTTCTGAAAAGGACAACAGAAATTAAAGGTTTTAAACCCAGAAGATAAAGGAAAGAAAAGAGAAACGTTCTAAAGAAGAAATCAGAACTTTCCGAATAATAACTGGAACTGTGAGTGTTGATCTAGAGTTCTAAACCTTCCTAGCGCGGACACTAATACCCCACTCTCATTGTTTATTTTTGTTGTTATCGGTCGGGCGCTCATTCTCTTGCACCCAATTTACATACAGTTAAGGTGTTTAGAGGTATTCATCTTAGGTGGTATTGGTAACTGCAGCAAAAGGAAGCGCAGTCTTTTGGTATCTATTTAACTTCATATATATCAAACAAGATTCAGTCTCTATTTGTTTCTTGTATGTGTACCAAGTCTCCCTTGTATGTATGCCCAGCCTCCATTTCTGTCCCTTCTATGTGTGCCCAGCCATCCATTTCTGCCACTTGAATGTGTGCCTAGCCATCCAATTCTGCACCTTGTATGTGTGTCCAGCCTCTACTTCTGCCCCTTGTGTGTGTATCCAGCCTTCACTTCTGTCCTTTGTATGTGTGCCTAGCTTCTACTTCCGACCCTTGTATGTGTGCTCAGCCTACACTTTTGTCCTTTGTATGTGTTTAGCCATCTAGTTTTTTAACTTTAATGTGTAGCCAGCCTCAATTTATTGCTCTGGTATTTGTGCCCAGCTTCCACTGTGGCCATTTGTATGTACCCAGCCTCTACGTCTGCACTTAGTATGTGTGACTTACCTCTACTTATGTCCCTTGTATATGTGTCCAAACCCACTTATATTTCTTCTTTGTTTAGTCATCCACCGCATCCCCTTATATGTGTGTGCCCAGTCACAATTTCTGCCCCTCATATTTGTGTCCAGCCTCCATTTCTGACCATTGTATATTCACAACTTTTCTCTTTAATAAACTATTATATTCTTCACTTACGTTTTCCTTCTTCTTCCCTCCTCCATGGCGCTCTCTGCTTTAATGACATTGCCCTAACATATGAGGCCACATCATTCATATATACGGTATTGGATATACAAATTTGTTTGCATTAATGACGCTGCCTTATCTGTTAAGTCACAGCATTACAAAAGCAAAGTTACCGATACTGTATATGTGAATGACACAGCTGGATCTGTTAAATGATGCAGCCAGTATCTATGTGACTTAATGAGGGTGTCCCTCTTTAAATCACCTTGAGGAGCACTCCTTGTGCTCATGTGGTTGTTATTAGTGTCACTAGTAATTCCATGAGCAGTTATTATTTGTAAGACTTCTTAAATGCTAAATTTATTTCATTTAATGTCAAGTGACTACAAAATGTAATTTAAAATTCAATAGTTAAGAAAACCTTGTAATTTTTAAAACCATAATAATTTAATAAACACTATAAACGTTCAAATCAACGTTAAATAACAACATAATTGCTGAGAACACTTAATTCTTCTGGTATTAATACTTTGCTTAATAATTGTGGACCAGATTTTCAGTTCTGATATCCCTCTTATTTCCATGCATTTGGATTTCGGTTCCTAGTTCTGCACAATCAGAATGCATTGGCAGGGCTTCTTATTACAATGTACAATCTACAGTATAGCCATGTCCTCTCAATGTGTTGCAGGAATTGGAAACTTAAGGTAGGCCCTAGGTTCGAGAAGTCCATCTTTGCAAGGGGAATGGTTATTGTTATATATGCACTGATGTTTGGATACTGCAAATCTGAATGTGAATACATTGCTCTGGGATCCAGTCTTGTGTTATTATTCTACAACAAATACTTCTTGTCCTAAACCATTCTCATTTTCAATATATTAAGCTTTATTTCTATTCAGAGGATGGTCTTTTTCCAGACTTACAATGCTACTGTGCTCAGAGCTCTGAGTGCACTGACAGTGGGGATTAAGTACTGGCTTTCAAACTGGGGAGCGGAGGCTGTCCAAACGTAGAACGTGGATAATATGGAGGATGCTTAGCATGTCCTAACTGTACTATTTACATGCTACCCCCTCACATAGCAGAAGTGCTTCTACTTGCCTATCTGTACTGTACTGCCCTTGGATTCGGTACAATACCAAACTCTGGTACCAGAGGATCTAGGTCTGTCCTGGTAATTCGTCGCCAGCACATGCACTGCTTAGAAAAATTGGGAATTTTTAGATCCTAGAGATCAGACTTTTAGTAAGTATAGATCCAGTCCAATTTTATTACTCTAGACTTAAATTCATGATAGAGTTAAGTGAGAATAACGCATTATACAGTATTAAAACTCAAGTACTTTTTTTTTTTAACCGAAGATCAATAGATTAAGGGGGTATTGCTTAGATTCAGGGGAAAGTTTACTAAACAGAGGAAAAGGAAAAATAGAGTATGAATTATTTATTAATTATTATTATTATTATTATTATTATTATTATTATTAATAACTACTGTATTACTAAACACTAGAAAAACACAATATAATAAAAGAACAATGGATATGATAATTGATAAAAAAAATTGTATTCCTATAATTTAAGGAGAAAAGTTTTTAGGTATCAGATAACAAGTGAATAGACATTATATTAAGCTACAAGGGTGAAAATAAATGTAACAGCTATACCTGTAGTTACCACATGGTAACCTCACAACTTGAAATGTGTTGTAACTAAACTGCTAAAAAGTGAAGATGTTTACCATATCAACCAATCAGATTCTAACTGACATTCACTACTATGCAAAAGAAAAGTGAAAGATAGAATCTCATTGGTTGCTATGGGCAACATCTTCACTTTTTAGCAGTTTAGTTACTCTCAGTGCTTTAATTAAAACATTGGCACATTTGGACACCCACATACACACATTTTAAATTGTGAGGTTACCATGTGGTAACTACAGGTATAGCTGTTACATTTATTTTCACCCTTGTAGCTTAATATAATGTCTATTCACTTATGTTATCTGATACCTAAAAACTTTTCTCCTTAAATTATAGGAATACTATTTTTTATCAATTATCATATCCATTGTTATTCTTATATTATATTGTGTTTTACTAGTGTTTAGTAATACAGTAGTATAATCATATATGATTTTAGAATATATGAAGCACACATCTTAGAACATTATATATTATATATAATTTTTTTTGTAAATATCATACTTATCATATATTGATCAAATATCATACTAATGAAACATTTACCTTTAATGTGTTGTCATAAATTTACTTATGCATGCATGTAGTCTCCTAAATGTGTTTATCCTACCAATAATTTATTTTCACTCTTTTATACAGAGATTTGCATTTTAGCACTCTCATCCCTGATGAAGCATGCATTGTTAATGCAGTCTGGGCATTTGGTGGCAATGAACACAGTGAAAGTTATATCAAGCGATGTATCCAGAAATTTCCCACTGTGTGCATGAGAAAACAAGGAGGACAACCGGTTGCATGGGTACTGAGTGAGCAGTCTTCAGAATTGTGTATGGGTTATACAGATATACAGTACAGGAATCAAGGATTGTGCCGCTCCATGATAAAAAGGCTTGCAACTGTGGTGCATTCCAAGGGAGCTCCACTCTACTGCCAAGTAGCTCCAGACAATAAGATCAGTCAAGCGGCTACTCTGGCATCTGGATTCAAATTAGCTGGCAATGGCAACAATGGAAGTTTCAACTTTTGTGACATCTATTCTGCTTGTTCATAGTGTACATAAATAGTCATTACACCAATTGCATGGAAATTTACAACAAATACAATTTGTTTATCAAACAGATTACAGAAAATATGTCTATCCAACACTTTGCTTCATGTTATTTCTGATATATTTCCCACAATGTCAATTGGTTCACTTGGTATCTTGGGGGATAAATGGCATATGTACTGGGTAACTGGTACTCACCTTTGGTTCACATGGGGCATTTATATGACAATAAGTAAATACATACAATTTATGTGAGTAACTGGTACTCACCTTTGATTCACTTTGGACATTGATGTGACAATAAGTAAATACACACAGTTTATGCAAATATTTATCTATAAAACCAAATGACATCTACAACATGGTTCTGATACTGAGTATACAATATGACATGATTAACTCCACTTGTCAGTTAGTATATTGGTCATGCAAATGTGAGATAACACTGGTGAGAAAAGGAGATGTCCAAACAACTTGAGTTTCAATCAAAACTATTGCTAAAGTTAGGTAGATGTCATCATTAGAAATTCAGTATAGCAGTGATCAGCATAAGGTCTCAGTATAGCATGGTAGATGTAGTCAGGTGTAACAAGAGAGCTGACCCAGCCATCGCTGCAATTTTCCTGCAATTTTTTGCAAAAATCGTGGGATTCATTAAAGGGCGCTTTTCTTAGGAGATTTTTAATAACCTTTGAGAAGCATCACTTTAGCAAGGGGTAAATCGCTGTGCTTTTCCCTAGAAAAGCACAGCGATTTGCCCGTCCCGAAATCGCCGTCGCTTTCTTCTTAAAAAAACAAACAAAACACAGCGCAGTATGGTTGAAAGGCTTAGCCTTGCTGCGCTGATAGAACTACAAGTGTCAGGTTTGTTGAGCCATGAAGTTCTATCCGCGTCAGCATGGTAAGCATGGTAAGCCATATAACCATGCTGCACTGTGTGGTGTAAAAAACAACAACATACAGTTACAAATAAGCACTTAACATATACATCACATACATAAAATACATTATACATCAATAAAACTGCATATAATGTCCCCCCATAATTGTATAAAAATACAGGTGGCCACCCTGTAGTGTAAAAATATTGTAAGGTGTCCCATAGTGTTTCATAAATAAATAATTAATAAATAATTCATACTCAGGGTTAAGATGTCATCTGTTTTGGAAACACTTACTTGTCGATTCTTCTTTAATTCCATCTTTTCTTCTTCTTTAGTATTCATTCTTTGTTTATTAAAGCAACAAAATTGGTACATATTGTTACAGTTGTCTCATAAATGTACATGACAAATTGATACCAATTGAATTAAACATATTAACTTCAGCATGTAGAAGGAAAATTGAGATTCACAAAGATGAACAATAGCTTCTGCTAACAGGCATGTTTGAAGGAAACTATTCTTGACACTGTGAACAGGGGAGAGATACAACATATAAAGAGGGAAAGAAAAGAAAGTTGGGGGACAGTGGACCCCCAAAAGCGAGGGAAATCGAAGACAGTAAAGGTAAAGAAAGGAAACCAAGGAGATGATCATTTTTAAGCATTTATGATGTTATGTTAGGCGAGGTGCTGGCCACATTTGTGTCTTGTTCTGAGTCCAGGGAGAAAATCCAGGACACCCAAGTGGCTAGGTAATGGTGATATCTTTCCGTCGCAGATAGGATAAGTTCATCCATTGAGCGGTAAAATTCGACCTTCTTATGCCATTCTTCCACTGACGGAACCGTTGTAGACCTCCAGTGGACTGGGATAGCTGCGTTTCCCAGATGTATTAGAGTAGAATGTCGAAAGGCCTTTGCACTTGGGGGAATTGAGAGTACCCAGAATTTGGGGCCAGTTGATATATCCGGACTAACCACTTTCTGAGAGATCTGAATTACTCTATTCCAGAACTGGACAAGTTTTGAGCATCCCCACCATAAATGCGCCATTGAGCCAGTTGCTAGGTTGCACCTCCAACATAGTTACATAGTTACATAGTTGATGAGGTTGAAAAAAGACAACAGTCCATCAAGTTCAACCTATTTTGGATCTCCTGCGATCCCTATCTTTATATTGGAAGTTAATCCATATAAAGCAACCTCAAAACTGTTGCAATCCTAAGATAAATAAATACATACATTTCTACCTTGCTCCACTACTGTCCTTTATTTAAATTAGCGGTCCTGGTAACCCTGAATGTCCTTTTCTGCTAAAAATGTATCTAATCCTTTCTTAAACATATCCAGTGAATCTGCCATCACAACCTTTTCTGGCAGTGAATTCCACATCCTGACTGCCCTTACTGTGAAGAACCCTTCCCTGGCAGTGACTCCACATCCTGACTGCCCTTACTGTGAAGAACCCTTCCCTGGCAGTGACTCCACATCCTGACTGCCCTTACTGTGAAGAACCCTTCCCTGGCATGGTTGTGAAACTTCTTTTACTGTAACATTAGTGGGTGCACCCGTAGGATGTGCTAATGGTCCCTTGTCACATGTGACTGCTCTGGAAGCACTTTATATTATTTACACTGATAATATTTATTGTTAACTCAAATTTTAGGTCTTATTTATTTTGTTGTTTTATATATTTATAGTGAGATAAATTGAAAGGCAATTGTGCAGACTCGTCTCTATCTTTGGTTTATCATTGCACTTTCTAATTGGTTATATAAGCACTGTGCACAATCTTACTGTGGTACTTGTGCCACCATTTAGTTGGTTATTTGTATCATACGCTGATTCACTTATTTTATGTATGGAGCTCAACACACCCATTTTTCTTATCATCCTTCCCTTCTGTTACCCTAACCCTCCTTTTCTGCAGCTGGACCCTAACCCTCCCTTCCCTGCAATCTGATCCTAACCCTTCCCTTCCATGGCCCTAACCCTTCCCCCAACACTAAAAGTCCACGGACAGGTTACTGACCTCTTCAGTGATGTCTGTGGCTGACGTGGAGGGTCCAGCAGGTGGCGCTTCCGAAAATGAATGAAAAAGAAAAATCTAAAATGGATGCCTACTTGAAATAGACAGAGCCGAATGAAAACTTTCGGCTGTCTCTACTTCTAACAGAGAGCAATCCTCCAGTTTATTCAAGTCCCTCTGCAGAGAAGCTACATCTTGATCAGATTCTATTACCTTACATGGTTTGGTGTCATTTGCAAAAATGGAAAACTTGCCCTCTAAACCATCACCAAGGTCATTAATAAATATATTAAAAAAGGACTGGTCCCAGCACAGAACCTTGAGGTACACCGCTTAAAACTTTTGACCAATTAGAATAATTTCCATTTATCACAACTCTCTCTCCTATTCTCCAACCAGTTTTTGATCCAAGTACAAATGTTGCTACCTAGACCCAGTTCCCTTATTTTGTGGACCAATCTATTGTGTGGCACCGTATCAAAGGCTTTTGCAAAATCTAAGTAGACCACATCCACTGCACTACCCTGGTCTAAGTACGAACTAACTTTTTCATAGAAGCTAATTAGGTTAGTTTGGCATGACCTATTTTTCACAAATCCATGCTGATTCCCACTAATAATCTTATTGCTCATCAAGAAATCCTGTATATTATCCCTTAGAATACCTTCCAGCAGTTTCCCAACTATTGATGTCAGACTCACAGGTCTATAATTACCCGGTTGTGATCTTATTCCCTTTTTAAACAATGGCACTACATCTGCTATGCGCCAATCCCTTGGTACACAGCCTGTTGAAATTGAGTCTATGAAAATTAAGATGAATGAAGATGAAATTTGAGGCAAGAATGAGTGGAGAAGTTGGGGAGTTCTGTACCAACTGGTTTGGATTTTGATTTGAGTCTCGACTACTGAGAGACTTCTGGAGCATGACTGTGTAACCTGAAAGATTCTGGACCACTCCTCTTCTGTTGGGGGTCTATGAGATCTTGGTGCCAAGCCTCGACGTACCTTGGGAGGCCCGTATAATGCGATAGTAAAAGGATTTTGTACAACTGCGAGATCATATGTCTCGGTGGCAATGCTTTCGATGCTATATTTTCAAAGTGTGTTAGGGGACATTTGAAGTGGGTCCGAAACTGGGCTCGAGATAAATAATGATATAGTTGGGTATAAGTCCAAGATTCTGAGAGGGGTAAAGCATGTTTAGCTTGTAAGTCTTGGAAAGAAAACATGACTCCATTATTAAAGATATGGTGAACCCTGTGAAGACCTGCGTTTGTCCATGATGAGAGAGAACCATGCTGAAGTCGAGCAAAGTCCATGTTGAAGGTAAGGGGAGACCGCTGCGAGGATGGGATGCCTTTTTTCCTGACTTTCTTCCAGGCATTTAGGGTAGGCGTTATCTTTGGGTGTACCACGGCAGGGATAGAGGGGAGCCAAGGCAGAAGCTGCAGTGTTGAAGGTGTTCGTGTCTTATCAGGATGTAGTCAATTCTTATATATGTATCAAATGCGTGGGAGTAGTATGTGTAATCTCTGTCCTTAGGGTAAAGAAGTCGCCAGGCGTCTGTTAGTTGGGAGTCATGGATTAAGCGTCTCATTTTGCATAGGGCACTGAGTGGATGTCATCCTACTGAACAGGATGAGTCATCTGGATTGATGGCTTTTCCTTTGGGGTGTTTTTGTTGATGCCATGGTTCACAGCTTGGTAAGGGCAGCTTGGAGAGTGGACCATAAGCCTTACTCCAAGATCCTGAAAAATCAGGAGAGGTGCTCCATTAAATTCTGAATTGCCACATCTGCGGACCTTTTCGAAGATGTCCTCCTCAACACTGTTAGGACTCTGCGGGTTTACCTGGGGAGTACCGGAGAGGTCCAGGAGAAGGTATGTGGGATACTCCGGTTTTACCTGGGGAGTACCGAAGCGATCACCGGGAGGATAGGAAGGGTGGACGAGCAGGTTACTGGATTGCGGAGTCTTACCTTCAGGTGGTCTTCACCAGGGCCCCTGATGGTGGGATGGACTTGAGCACCCCCTGAAAGCGTGGTCACGCCCCGTTGAACCTTATCTCGGAGGAAAGGAAAGATAACCAACAGTGAACCTGGAAAAGACTAAAGGAACAAATAAGAAGTGGGAGCAGCACTGGTTGGAAGGGACCAACCGCAGACACACTACAAAAAACACAAAACGTGGCACGGAGGACTAAAGCAGATCACAATACAAAACCGGACAAACTGGGGCTTACACACACTCAGACACACAGAGAAATCTCCGGGGAGATAACACACACAAGCAGCCAGGTAAATATAGGAGGACTGGGCAGGTAAATACAAACAGGAGGGAGAACCAGGGAGATGGAAAACACAAGGTAAAGGTGGGACGGAACAGGCAGGACAGGAGGGCAATCAGATATCAAATCACTAGGCAAGCACTAAAGCAAGACACAGAGCTAGGCACACAGGAAAAAATAGCAAGTCACAGATCTGACAGGCAGAAGCTATAACCAGCGTCTGCTGCAAGGAGAGACTGACTGATAAAGGACCTACAACGAATGAGAGCAGAGCAGAAGTGTGCCAAGAAGGAGGATAGGCTGGTGTCCAGGTTGCCAGGAGATGCACCAGATGCCAACCCAACGGAGACCGCGAAAGAGCGTCCCTAGCGACCCATAGAAGCAAGGGCCGGGAGGCGGGGAGACGCACGCGCACACAGTAAGTGGCTGGAAACAGAGAGAGCATCGCTGGAGCCGCTGGGACTATGGACGCATGGACAGACACGGGGAAAAGGTAAGGACGAGACTGAGGGGAAGGCTGTGGTCCCGCAACGCTGCATGACAAACACTATAATAATGCAGGCGGCAGATTACATCGCAGGGTTTATTGCATTGACTTAGGCTTGAGAGCCCTATGTGCATGGTCAAAGAGGATGATGTTATCTGGGCTGACATCTAAGATCTCATTGAATATTTTTGTGAGGACATCTATTATGCCCTCCAGGGGGATGTCCTCCGGTATACCGCGAACCCTAAGGTTGTTTCGGCGGCCTCTGTTGTTGAGGTCTTCAACTCTGCGCTGCATTTCTCTCATCTCTCTGTCCTGGATATCCATCCTTTCTTGAATGTTACAGAAAATTTCTGCAGTAGTCACCCGAGGCCTCCAAAGCTGCAACTCTTTTCCCCAGTTGGGAAATGTCTGTCTGGATCATCGTAAGTTGCATATGTATAGCTTCTTTTAGATGGGTTTCCACATCTTGGAGGTCCCGTTTAGTGGGGATAGACTCCAGCCGTTTCAGTATCTCATTGAACTCTGAGTGCGATACCGTCTGGGCTGCAGAAATTGGTGGGTTCTTGTCAGTGCTCATGGATGCAGCTGAGGATAATAATTGTGATAAATGTGTGGCTTCTAGGATCATGGAGGATGAGCGGCGTGGAGCCAAAAATTGAAGAAGGTCCAACTGATTAGACTGTCCCTCTGTTGAGTTGGCAGTTTTCCTAGGTGTCCCTTTACTGGATTTCCCCATGGAGCTCTAATGCAATGAAAAGCTGGTGTAAGCCTTGTCACTGGTAATTTACTTTATTATATTGTTGGAGTTCTGTTTCCCCTTCATGAACTGGAACGGTTTATAGAGTTACATGATAATTACTTTCACAGAGTTTCAGGCTGTGACAGAGTCCATGACACTGTGTATCTTGGAGATAAGCTTAGAAGTTAAACTGCAATCTGTTATATGACCAGTAGATGATTCCATTTCACAGTAGAAGCCCTGTGCACTTCAATTTATGATGATGGAAACTGATAGTACAACTGGCTTAACAATGGGCAGCCCTGGAAGTAGAAATATGTAACCAGTTATGAAGCTCAACCCATGTGAATAAACCTTGTGGGCAGTGGCAGAGGAGGGAAGAATTCTAAGGGTAGAGTCCCACAGGGTTGCTAGGATATGGCCTTTAGAGGAGGGAGAGAGGGATTGGTGTGGAAGTCTGCTCTCACTTTGAGTGAAGCAGGGGTTATAGCTCCCCTATAATTGTTTAGTTCCCAGCAATACTAGAGCCCCAGTGGGGAATCCAGCCAGCAGCTTTTATTTATGGGGTAGGGGGGCCTCTGAGCTTGCACAGACTTACAGACCGCTGCCTGAGACCTCCGGCGCTTGAAGCCTCCTTGTAGCACCGCTGGAACCTGGATCTCCAGTCCCTGTGTTTGGATGGAAGCCGTAGTAGCCAAGTGGACAATGTGCAGGACTCTCAGCTGCAGAGGAAGCGGTCCGGTCTGAAGACTCCGTCAGCCACGTGGCACCTCAAGATGGCTGGCAGCTCCAACTTCCGGCATCCAACCTCCGAGGCAGACCGTGCTGCTGTGTCCCGGAGAATCATGTAAGCAGGACTTAGCTGGGTCCCTGCCATGACCCTCACCCAGCAAGTCCACCCAGGGGAAGTGTAATACAAGCAGGCTAGATGCGGCCTACCTTTGCTGGGGAACTCCGGACTGCCGCGTATAGGCGCAAGCGGCGTACTCGGTACGGGCTTTGGGAGGGTTAGCAAGGGTCCAGAGGGGTAAAAAGGCCGGCTACACTTTCAAACCGGCAAGGAAACCGAGTTAATTGCGGGTATTTCACGGAGCTCAGCTCCCACGTCTTCCTCCTGCAACGACCAAACCACAACCCCTATTCTCCTTCTTTAGGATGAAGACTTGACCCCTTGATTGATGATCTTACTTTGGAGCTTGCTTCTTACTGCCGTCCTGAACCTTCTACTTGTTCTGCACCACTACTACTGACTGTATGGTAACTAGAGCGGCCACTAGAGGCCTAAAATGCAAATGACATCAGGATTTCGATAAAAGAGGCCGCTCTAGTTACCGTATAGTCAATAATAGTGGCGCAGCACAAGAAGAAGGTTCGGGACAGCAGCCAGCAGCAAGCTCCGGAGTAATATCATCAATCAAGGGGACAAGTCTTCATCCTAAAGAAGAAGGAATTAAAAAAGAATCGACAAGCAAGTATTTCCAAGACAGATGACATCATAACGGTGAGTATGAATTATTTATTAATTATTTATTTATTTATTTATGACATGGGACACTTTACAATATTTTTACACTACAGGGTGGCCATCTGTATTTTTAAACAATTATGGGGGACATTATATGCAGTTTTATTGATGTATAATGTATTATATGTATGTGATGTATATGTTAAGTGCTTATATGTAATTGTATGTTGTTGTTTTTTTACACCACACAGCGCAGCATGGGTATAAGGCTTACCATGCTGACGCTCATATTACTACAAGCTAAGCAATGCTGAGCCTTGTAGTTCTATCAGGACAGCATGGCTAAGGCTTTCAAGCCTTCTGCACTTGGCTTTTACACACAGAAAAACACGTCAAATAGATTGACATGTGTTTTCCAGGTTATGTGTGAGGCGCTTTAATTGAAAGCACACCACACAGCATGCGATTTTGTTTTCTGTGATTTGCCGGCAATCTAAAGGCGATTTAGACAAATCACCTTTAGTGAATCCGGTGATCTGTATTTTTTACATGCTAAACATCTGGACGATTTTTGTCCCACGATGTTTGGCGAGTTGAATTTGCCCAGGACTTTGCCTTTAGTGAACACGGTGATGGCCAAATCTGTAAAAAAAAAAAAAAAAAAGCGCCTCCTGTGTGTGGACACAGGACACACACTTTAGCTTTAAAACACGTGAACATCAATAATGTGTTTTTCCTAGTAAAAATGTCAAGCGCATCATGCTATTAACCCTTATCATACTGCTGCTGCTGCTGATAGTACTATAAGGCACAGCATGACATGTGTTTCTGGCAATGCTGTGCCTTATAGTACTAAAAGCAACAGCATGGCAAGGGTTAATACCATGGTACGCTTGGGCCATTTAAAAAAAACAGTACACAAAATCAACATTCTTTACAGTAAAACACATTACATACATACACAAACAGACATTAAAAGTAAATAATGTGTAACCCTTAGAATTAATAAACTACAGGTGGCCCCTATATGTAATGTGTGTTGTAAGTGTTAATAATAATAAAATGCAGTATTAACTTACTGTTCTGCAGTCATCTATCTTGGGATGACTTTCTTGAAGATCGGGAGCTGTTGCTTGAAGATGTGGATCACTTGCTTGAAGATCTTCTGCCTGCTCTTCTGTGTGTTGATGCAGCGTCCTCCTCTCCTGGAGGTCTCCTTTTATAATGCCTATGATGTGGTCATTAGCATCGGACCCCCAGAAGAGGAAGGAGGAGAACGCAGCGTCAACACGCAGAAGAATTAAAAAATGTTAAAGCAAGGGATCCACATCTTTAAGCAAGTGGACCGGATCTACAATCAACAGGACCAGATCTTCTATCAAGATGTCCCGATCTTCAAGCAAGTCATAGATAACTGAAGAACGGTGAGTTAATACTGCATTTTATAATTTTTAACACTTACAACACACATTACACATAGGGATTTTTTACAGAGTGGCCACCTGTAGTTTCATTAATTCTAATGGTCACACATTATTTACTTTTAATGTTTGTTTGTGTAGGTAATATGTTTTACTGTAAAGAATGTTTATTTATTTTGTGTACAGCTTTTTTTTTAATGGCCCAAGCATAGCATGGCATTAACCCTTGCCATGTTGTCGCTTATAGTACTAGAAGGCACAGCATGGCTTGAAAAACATGGCCATGCTGTGCCTTCTAGTACTATCAGCATCAGCATGATAAGGGTTCCAAGGATCGACGGCGATTTTTGCATAGTTCAGTTATCAAAATCAGAGGGGCAGAATCTCAGACCAGCCCCATACTGAAGTCACAGCCTGCTGACCAATCACCTCTCCTTGCCAGGGGGAGGATAGATAACTTGATAAGGTGTCTTTAAATATGGAATCAGCCCAAGGCTTAGGATGGTTCCATGTGGGGTCCAGATTGCTTGTCTGGGGGAATTATCAATCATTTCTGCTAAACCCGTAGCAAATAAGTAATCTCAACACAGGTGATTATTTTCTGTTTTGGTCACTTTTTTTATATTGCTTGTATGTATTTTATTCTGTTTAGTCTTGTAATCTTTTATTGTTAAATATTTTGTTTGTTTGTAATAAGCATTATACCTTTTTGTAGAATAAATCTTTCATTTATCTTGCCTTATTCATATTTGTTCTGAAAGCTCTACTCTCTGAAGAAAACTTGACTGCTTTTGGCTAATGTAACTCATAAGGGAAATAACTCACAAGATGATCATTTCAATAACTGTGGTTATTAATCCAGAGGGATTTATAGAAATAAGTTCACGGGGTGATAGTTTATGCTAAGAGTGATAGGTTTGAATTAACCTTTAAAAACGCGTGGTGGCAGTTTTAATATTTGGGGTAAATATAGAGATTTACCATAATAGAGGTGGGTGGTGCTAGAATATTAACGTGGATTTAATTTTCTAGGCCCCCAGGTAAACATAAATTTGGGTTTCCAAGTCAGGGATTCTGATGTAGGTGGTCCGGGTTCCTGACACACTCTATAGGATATTAGGGATTGATACATAAGGGAAAGTGCTATATAACCACACAATGGACCAACCAGCTTGCATGGTAAAAGTGCTCAGTGTTCTGTATGATCCAGTCACACAGCAATGTTAGTAGTAGAACTGAGGGGAGTTTTAGTATAGACTGAAAGAGAATAAGTTTGGTTTAATCATGAAATGAGGGCCATATAATATAGTTGTTGTAAATAGTGTAGAGAAATGTTAAGTAGGTTGTGAAATTTGGTACGCTTGTCTGAAGAGTTTTGAGGGAGCACTTGAAAGCTTTGGACTGTTGTCCCTCTAGTACGCTGTAAGGCTTGATATATTTTGTCTATTTTTTATATATATCGTTATTTGCATAAAATATTTGAATCCCTCACCCACGAAATACATTAAAGATGACTTAGAATTGAATAACACTTCTATAGTTATTAAAACGCATCGCATTTGGGTGTTTTTCTAAATATAAATTACTACACTATATTTTGCTCTTTTCTCTTCACCATTCCTTTTCCCTATAATAAACTTTAATTACCATATCAGAATAAAAAAATAAAAAAATCTGAATTATTTTCTGAGGATATCCTCGGAAGATAAAATTACATCATTAATTAATGAAAGGAACAAAAAAATTTATTTTCTTGGTGCTCCAATATATTCCCATTTTCTCTCTATATTCTAAAAACTTACCCCTTTCATACCAAATACCCGGCTCAGACCCGGGTCACTGAACACGACTTCTAGCCGTGTTGAATCCACTCAGACTGCAGCTGCAACCCGGGTATAACCCGTGTTGGGAGCCTTTCACACTGGACCCATGTAAGCACTGTCGTTAGGTCAAATCAGAGGCATAGTGATGACGTTGCCTCAAATGAGTCATAGAAAAGTGGACACAGATTGCTGTTAATCATGGCGAACGATAGACACGTATTGTGTACTCTGCAGTTTCTGCAGATGTGTATGGATTGTAATGTAAGCATACTGCATCTAATTACAGTCTGGAATCTAGCTCAGAGTATTTTTTGGAGGTGGAGACTTCATTTTGCAGATGCTAGGGCTAAAATGCAAACACAATATTAAAAAAATAGGAGAACCTTTATATTGTCCACAATTGGAGCAATATTAAAATACAGCAGTGCCATCAGCAGAAGAATGTGGAAGAGAGAGAGACACTATGGAGCTGCATTCTGGTTTAGCATTGAGCGTTTTGGTGATGAGCAGTATATGGCCCACTTCCGCATGTCGCGTGCCACCTTCCATTATTTGCTGGAATTTATCACCCCAGCTCTACTAAAGCAAGCAACAAACCACTGGAAACCCATTCAACCCAGTCGGAGACTAGCAATTGTGTTGTGGTGGTATGCTACTCCAGGGGAGTATCGCACAAGTTCATGCTTGTTTGGCATTGCTGAAGACCCTGTATAAGCGCTTTATCTGTCTGCCAACAGTACAGCGTCTGGATGACATCATTCAGGGTTTCAATCTGCGTGTGTTGGAGCTACAGATGGCACACACACATACCAATTATTGCTCCGAGAGACAGCCCTGCAAATTACTACAACAGAAAAGGTTGGCATTCCATCATTCTCCAGGCTGTAGCCGACCACAATTTCTGGTAAGCATAATACAAAGTTCGTGCAAACGTACAAAACAGGTGCAAGTGTAAAGCTGAATACTTCCTATACAATAAATGGTTAGCTACGTATACAACATAATGTTCTTCTTATTTTTTTTTAGTTTCACTGATGTTTATATTGGCTGGAAAGACCGTGCTCATGATGGCAGAGTGCTTGCAAATTCCATGTCAGGAATTCAGCCTTTGGTACCCAGGTATCTCGGCTACGGTAGTTAAGGCTGCCGGCCTTAATGTAGGGCGATCTCATCAACAACTCAGAAGTAAGTAAAAATATAATAAGTTTATTATAGAGAGTACATTAAACAATCCATAGCAGAACCCACAACAATTGAGAGGGTAGTGGATTGGTGTGAATGACTGGCTTGCAGGAGCCAAGATGTAGGCACTGCTGAGATCTGTAGTGCTATGATGTAATGAAAACAGTTCAGGTTATGCAATGTAGACACTGCTGGGATTTGTAGTGCAGTGATGCAAAGGAAACAGTTCTGGTTTGCAGGATATGCAATGTAAGTGGAGTAGTACTCTCGGAGTAGCTTACCAGCGAGGATGGCTTCTGCAGACACGAGTTAGCTGTGGTAGGCAGCAGAGATGCAAGTGGAGCAGAGTGGCGTCCGAGTAGTTGGAGAAGCTGAGGAGAGATGTTCTGGCTTGGAAGGAACACAGGTGTAGAAGGACACTGCAGGCATGAGTAGCGGCTCAGGAAGTGGATGGCACAGGTACAGTGGAATGGTGTTGAAGCAGACTGTTTAGGCTGGGCGTTCTAGTACTCTCACGATGACTCACTGGAGCAGATGGTAGCTGAAGACTCTATGGCAGCTTCGGCCGCACAGCCCAGGATTAGTAGGCCGGAGTCACAGGAAGCAACGTGAGTGGAGAAGTACTTTCGGAGTAGCTCACCAGCGATGATGGTTTCTGCAGACACACTTTAGCCAGAGAGAACTGCGATGTCACAGCAGGAACAGAGGACACACTGGGATCCAGGAAACCAGGCAGGACACAGGTGAGTATCCAGGAGGAGTCTCTAGGAAGGACACAGGTAAGTATCCAGGAGTAGTCTCTGAGAAGGACACAGGTGAGTATCCAGGAGTAGTCTCTAGGAAGGACACAGGTGAGTATCCAGGAGTAGTCTCTAGGAAGGACACAGGTGAGTATCCACACACAATAGAGTAGAGAATGTGCACTGGAAGCACTGAGACCAATGGCAACGGCAATTGTTGCACTGGCAAGGACTGAGCCAGTGTAGCAGCCTTAAATAATCAGAGAGTCCAATAGCAGGGAGAGACAGAACCAGACCAACTCAGGTGGGGAGTAATGAAGTGAGGCTGCTGTGTGTTAACCGTGTGATGGCTGGTTTGAAGCAGCTGAACTTCAGGCGAGTGTGAAAGGGTTTGACAGGCAGAGAGCATGGTTTGTAAAAGGCAGAATACCTTGATTTTGTGACATTCCGATCTCTACCAAATTGCAGAGGAGCAACAAGATGGCTGGCTATTTCCATGAGAGGTATTTTGTATTCTCATTTTTACAAATAAAATTGCAGTTTCAAGTCATATTACAAAAAAAGTGTTCAATTGAACAGGTTTTCATAAATTAGCAATTTGCAAAAATTATAATGCAATGTTTCTTTGCAGAAAAGCAAGATGGTGCAGGGAGTGGAGATCCCAGTTCATATAATTGGTGATGCAGCGTGCCCTTTGAAGCAATGGCTAATGAAAGGATACAAACAACATCATCAACTATCACCTGACCAGATCTGCTTCACCCACTTATCTTTACCAGGATGGTGGTTGAAAATGCATTTGGAAAACTCAAAGGACGTTGGCGTTGCTTGATGAAGAGGAATGACGTTGACATCACTTTTATGCCAGCAGCTTGTTGCATCTTACACAATATATGTGAAATACAAAAAGATATATTTCTTCCCAAGTAGAATATTCAGGATCTGAACCTTACTGACCTCCCTGTTGATGTGGGCCCCTATGAGGCAGATCTACCCAATAGTGCTGAATTAATCAGGCATGTCATTGCTGATAACCTTAAAGAAATGCTTGATACATAAATCCCTTCACTGTTGTCCATTAAAGAGACAACATTTTGAAAGTGCTTTTATTGCTTTTTTATTGCCAGGCAGTAACAGTAGTGCAAAATAGCATAATAGCACAACACATCACAACATAAAAGTAGCAAATACAATACCATGCAAATTAGGTCTCACTAGTCTCACCTTCATTTCAAATGTTTTATTACTTTACAAGGAACTTATACATTATATAACATTGTCTGTCATTATAGGTCATGGTTGCCGACTTTTTGCAGCTTCTCTC
>WWET01005930.1:46580-64013 GCA_011038615.1 Limnodynastes dumerilii
CTCTCGCCCCTGGCCCTTGACAGATATCACAATTAAGAAAAATGCTTATAAAATATTTTAAAGATGGTACTTTATACCTGACAGCCTCTCTTCTATGTTCACAGACAGTTTTAAGATAAAGCACTAAATAGTAGTAACCTATTGTAAACAGTGGTGGGTGCAATCGAAAAAAATTGAGGTAAATATATCAAAAAGAGAAAGTGGCTAACATAAAGATAGTCCACCAAATAGAACACTTGCTGTAGCTAAAAACATATACCTTTATTATAAACATACAAATGTATTTTTAAAGATGCAAAACGAATATTAAACTTGTATAAGAACCATCAACATATCTATAGTATTGAATAGTATTGTAATCAATAGCAGCACTGCTGAATCTCTACAGTGTAACACATCATAGTAGTAATCAGGGAGATACAAAAGTTGATTTTCAAAAGAACAACCATATCATAATTATAGCAGGTAAGAGCAGTTACTTAACCATCCGTTGGGGAACAAGTCCTTAGAAAAATTAGGAGACACAGCCCCACAAAACTATCTATAATCCGAAGCCTATCCCTGCTGGTAAAACTAGCGGCCTCACGGCCAGCACTCCCCCATTCCGGGTAATCTGCGTATCATTCTGATACGTAGATTGCGTATATGCGGTCTTTTAGACCACATATGCGCAATCTACGTATCAAAACAATACGCAGATTACGTACAATAGCTACTACGCATGCGCAGTAGCTATTGTTCAGTGAATTACGTCCATCTATGGAAGACAGACGTAGTTCTGGATCTACCCCCATGTCAGTAATCAATGCTAGATGCAAAGTCAAGTTGCAGTTGAACCGAAATTTAACATTGTTCTCATTGCTCTTTTCAGCTCCTGTGTGACGATCCTGACATGCGTCAGGATCCCTCACCATCCCTACTTCCAAGGCCTTGATTGGAAGAAGCTGGAGTCTCTTCAGGTGGAGCCTCCATTCATCCCCAGCAATATAAGTATATAGACTACAGATTTTGTTATTCTTATGGACCTTTATTTTTAATTTAATTATAGATAGGCCATGTCTGTCTAATATTCAGTGATTTATTTTTTCTCATTCTTTCCACCACTAGTGAGGAAATTCTACTGCCTCCACCTGAGACCATGCACCAGGAACCATCCTCTGGGTGCCATTCAACATCCAGCCAACATTCAAAACATCCGATGACCTTCCATCACAACCCTGCACTGCTAGTCAGCGTCCCTGTTTGCCCAAAATCGCTCACCAGTCCCTCCCGGAGTTCACCCAGTTTTTTCTGTTTTTTCATTCTGTAATAAGCATCTCCCAGAGCTGGACCGTTTTGTTGCTCTCTGTCCCCTCCGTCTCCTGTTCAGGTTAGGAGGACGGACGTTATTTCAGAATGGAATTTTAAGTACGCAATTTGCATTAGCAAGATCCGTACGCAAATGGTTACTGCACATGCGCAGTTGAAAATCACGTAACTTACTATGCTTAAGTTATGTGCGTACGTAATTCTGAATCAGGTCCATGAATCTTGCAATGCAGTGCATAAGCGGAGTACGGCTAGCAATCCAGAGCAGAACGAGCGTTTGGAGGAGGCAACCAGCTCACTCAGCCGAAAGGCACCACCGAAGGCAACTGAGAAAGCTGTCTTAAACAGATCTGCCTCATATGGGGACGCCGCAACCGTTACCGCGGCCCCCTTGAGGGGAACTAGAATGTCAGGGGTGATGGGCCAACGACTGTCAGCTGGGCGAGGGTGTGCCTTGGCCCAGCCCTTCAATGCCCGTGACAGTAAGAGGTCCTTGGTAATGTCTACCTGTCCCTGCAATTTGAGAAAGAAAGCGAGGCCCGCTAATGTGGTAGTCACGAACGCCCTGGACTTCCCCATGTCATACATATCCACCACGTATTTGTACAGGCAGGCACCCTCGCTGCCCAACTCACCCAAGAATGCGTGCCGATGAGACAACCAACCTGACCAAGCTGCCTGGTAGGCCCTTAATGTGCTGGGTGCCAGGGACTGTAGCGCCAGGGATTCTAATCCTGCACTGCAACCTGCCATATATGAGAAGGGAAAAGGGTCCCTGTTAAGGATGCCACAGGGGCCAGCTCACGGATCCTGGGCCAGTCGAAGCAAGAGAGAGCGTCTTCCAGCCCGTTATCCACTCCCGGCACGTGCTCTGCCTGAAAAAGGATGTTATTCTCTAGGCAACGCAGAACGAAAATGCCTCAGGAGCTGGACCACGGGCATAGAGGAGGCACTCTGCCGATTAATGGCCTGCACAACCCCTAAATTATCACACATAAATACGACAAGGGACCCATAGGTCTACCACTACAACAATGGGGAATATCTCAAGCAGCGCAAGATTACCATGCGAAACCATTTCTCCGGCCATGGCGCAGCGCACCATTCGCCTGAGAAATAGGCCCCGAATCCTTTTCCACCAGCGGCGTCTGTGTGCAGTTTCAGTTCTAAGTTTGAAATGGGCGGGGATGGCCAAACTCTCACTCCATTGAAATGCTGAAGGAAAATCCTCCAGATTTTCAAATCAGCTACCATAGAAGGGGTGACGCTTATAGAAGCCTGAGGGCTGTAAAGACCCGCTGTCGCCCAGCAGTGACTGCAACTGACGGAGGGAAACGCGAGTGGCCGACAGTATCCCGCAAATCCCCTCCCGGAGCTGTTTAGCTTGTCCGATGGCAACCTAAAAAAGCCCTCAATCGTGTTGATCTCGATACCAAGGAAGGACAAACGGGATGTCGGTCTTTCGTCTTATCATGAGCGATCGGCACTCCGAGGGAAGAAAACAAGGCCCGCACAGAAAATAACAATTCCGCGCAGCACTCCGAGTCCGCCGGGCCCACCACCAAAAAATCGTCCAGGTAATGAGCCACCCCTTGACATGCCATGCCAGCCACAACACACCAATGTAAAAAAGTACTAAAAGCTTTGAAGAATGCACAGGAAATTGAGCAACCCATGGGAAGACACTTATCGATGAAGAAAGAACCTTCCAAGTGCAGACCTTCCAACCTTCCATGAACAGAAAAGCTTCCGGATGTAAAGGTAACAAGCTCAATGCGGACTCAATGTCCACTTTCGCTAGCAAAGTTCCTGCGCTGAAGCCATGAACGATTGCTAGCGCCTCTTCAAATGATTGGTATGTAACACTGGCACAAGACTCCAGGGTGGCATCATTAACCGACAGCTCCCTGGGGTGGGACATATGTTGGATTAGGCGGAACTTCCCAGGGGCTTTCTTCGGCACTACCCCAACAGGTGAAACAACAAGGTCAGGAAAGGGAGGGTATGGGAAAGGCCCGGCTGGCCGATAGCTCCTTGGCAATTTTTAGCCTGAGCTCTGTTGGGAACTGGAAGGCGGATTTCAAGTTCCGGAGCAAAACTCTAGACACCACCCCGGCAATGAGGAGGTCGAATCCATCTGTAAAACCCCGAAAGAGGAAATCCGCCCTGGCTCTATCTGAATATCTACCTAACCATACCTCTAATTTGGCTAGGCGGATGGGCGACCTGGCTTTATTTAGATCCAGGTGTACCAGAAACCCTAGGGGGTGCTGAAGTGACAGGAGGCTTTTGGCATTCTCTGTTTGGATGGGTACCTCCACATCGCATACAGGCATATCTATAATTACATTTAACACCACGGGAGCACAAGGAATTGTTATATCCATAACATTTTCCCCGTTGGGCAGAAGGGGCCCCTGTGCTGGAAACCTGGGAGGGACTGACGTCGGGGTGGTGGAGGGCTTGGAGCTCGAGGTCACGTCCTGGTGTATGAGGGCAATCTAAAGTTCTACGTTCTTATAGTCCCCGCTCAAACTTGCCTGACCATCAAGGTCTTTCCTGATAGTCTCGTCATATTCCCGCCAGACCGTCCCCCCAATCGAGACCTACATGTCATGAATCAAGTTGCCGTAACTACACATGTCGCTATACTCGGTGGGGCATGTGGAAAAATAAGCATCCATGAATGTGTACCAGCAATACAGCCAGGTGTTATATGACTTGTATTGCTCCTCCCCCATGCCCCCTTTTCTCTTGTCTGCTTTTAACGCCTTCCTACCTTCGGTGGTAGATAGATATCTACGTATCTTCCTTTTTTTATCTTGTCCTGTACACTAGGGTGCAAACCTCGCTTCAGCGCTCTGTAAGAACAATAGACTAGACCTGCCCCTGCCTGCGCTGCCGTGGGACCTACAAAAACCGGGGGCCTATGCCTTGCACTCTTCCTACGCTTCTTACCCCTGCTACCACTAGAAGACGCAGATGTGGGGAACGAAGTGGATGATATAGACCTTGATTTACTTCTAGGTGTAATGGTACTCAACTCACCCGGCCCAGAAGGTTTAGCCGCGACCGGCGGCGGAGGTCGAGGGACCACCGATGCAGTGCAAGGTGTTGGATGCAGTGGGACAGCGGCAAGAGGCTCCACAGTATCCACTAGCTTTGGAACTTCAGGTGATACACACGATTCCCAGTCACGCCCAGTGAGCCTCTGGGTCTGCTGAGAAAGCAAAAAATGCACAAACTGGGAGTTTAACCCCGTTTGAGCTTAATCAGCTCTCACTCCCCCTTTAATTCATTGTATTTTTTTTAATTACCTCCCCTCACCCATATAATTATGATACAGTAATAGTTAAAAGAAAATAACTATTAGTTACCTTTTGCTGGGTCACAATGCAGGCTTCTCTATGTTGGGCAGGGCTGGGCGCCCTGCTTTGGAGGTGCACTCTTGTCTGTCAGACAGCAGAGGTGCTGTGGATCTGTTATTTTCCTTTATTTATTTTTATAACTCCTACCCTTATTCTTATCACCCACTATCTTCCCCATACACTTTCCCCCATATTCTCATTAGCTCTTCTCCACTGCACCCCCCACCCCACCCCAAGTTTCATTGTATACACATCTCTCCACTATTTCTAATATAAACCAAATTCCCAATATAACCTCACTACCTACTGTTCCCTCTATGCCCCCCTCAATACACTGTTCCCTCTATACCCTCCCTCAATATACTGTTCCCTCTACACCCCCCTCACTCTCCTCTTCCACGCCCACACGTAAGTATTTACGTGACACATACGTGAATGGCCCATACGTTCACATTTATGCTACGTAACGGAGCGTATTTTCTATGATGCGCATGCGCAGCACTTACAAAAACGCATTCTTACGTCTCCGCCACTTGTAAATTCGCTCACAAAGGTGCCGGATGCACCGGAACGGTGTTCCGGAACTTTTCTTATTAGAGTGGGACAGTCCTACTGTCAGAGGGCTGTCCCGCTGTCTTGTGTGATTCTCAGCTCACAATACACTGTTCCCTCTATACCCCCCACAATACACTGCTCCCTCTCTACCTACTGTTCACTTTAGCCCCTCCCCCATTGTTTTTTGTATCCACCTCTCCTCCTGTACCCTTTAGCCTTTCCCCCATTGCTCTTTGTATACACCTCTCCTGCTGTACACTTT
Source organism: Limnodynastes dumerilii (assembly GCA_011038615.1). NCBI lineage: Eukaryota > Metazoa > Chordata > Amphibia > Anura > Limnodynastidae > Limnodynastes > Limnodynastes dumerilii. Next base: position 52,074 of record WWET01005930.1, read on the forward strand.
AGCCCACCCCCACTGTTCTCTCTACCCTATCCTGAATACCTTCTCATTTATTTACTTCCTATTCTTCTCTTCCTGTGAAACCCTCTCTTACCCCTCCCCCTGTCTCTTGAATCACCAAGGAAGGAAAGGTGTCATTGTGTGCAGAAGCCAGCATTACCAATGTCTGCCTGTGTGTGAGTGGTGACTGGACACACATGCAGAGATATCTGTATCATCTGTTGTTTTCTCCAAGATGCAGCCAGCCGGATTCTGCAACTTCCGATGAATGGAGAAAACATCAGATGATACAGATATCCCTGGATGTCTGTCCAGTCACCACTCACACAGGCAGACATCGGTATTGCTGGCTTCTTACTGACAGATGTCAGCTGTCTTTGAATGGCCTCTTAAGCAGGGACATAGTGGGAGGAGCACTGCTGGCCCAGTAACTAAACACCTATCAGTAGACTGCAGCGTTTGATCCTTCTAATCCTATTTCTGTGAATAACGCTGCTGCATCAAATAACTTATGCAGCCACTTCGTTCACAGAAATACAGTAGTAGTAGTAGGACCAAAAATGTTTCTGTTTGGTTGCCCAGCAACCAAACTCCCCAACACAAACATTATGGGAGGAAGCAGGCCCTAAAACACCTGATGGTGGTGCAGCCCAGGGGACACATGCTCGCCGGCCAAGCCCGCCACTTATACACACACCCACACACACAAATATATACACACACAAACACGCACACAAGGCTGGATTGTATAAGGAACGCAGCATCAGGCAGCTGTTTATTGCAGTAGGTACTGCGCATGTGCAGTACCTACTTAGAGCTGACTTATGTACCTGGCATATGTAATTCAGCTAATTATCTTGATTCTGGCTTCAGCCCCTGATCTAGAGTTTTCCTACAGCGGATGCCTACGGATGCTTACTTTGCATGCGACCTGTCCAGCACTATGAGGGTTATTGGATGCATGGAAACCTAATGTAATAATACTTCTCAGTAATAATAAATAAATTATTATTAATAAAATAACAAATAAAATTATTTTTAATAATAATAAAATAATAATAATAATAATAATAATAATAAAATCATAATAGTAATATAAGTAGTGGTAGTAGTAGTAATAATAATAATAATAATAATAATGATTATAATAATAATTTTTCAGTGAAAAAGTACAAAACACACATATACACACAAATATATATACACAGCAAAACACACAAACACATTCTCACACAAACACACTAATATATAAACACCCAAACATATGCATGCAAAAAAAGTATTAATAAAAATAAAACAGATGAGGGTATAAGTTGTAAACATTTTACATAAAAAATTTTTTATGAATGGGTTAGTATTCAATTACCATACTCACCCTTTCATTTTTGGAATTGATGCCTCCGGACCACTGGAGAAGTGAGTAACCTCTATGCAGGGGAAGGGGGAGACTTAGGGTTAGGCAGCAGGGGGGCACGCATATCGGATTACCGTGTTCGTTTTTGCTATGCCTCATCATGACATAAGTATTCGTTTGTCCAGCCAGTTCGGAACTGGCTGGGAGCAAAGGGCCCAATAGAAATAGGGCAATTCGCATTCAGGACCCACACATTTAATATAGATAAATGTGTTAGGAGACTGCTCACCAGGGCGCGGAGTCTAACCAGAGTTCTGGTGTTCACTAGAGTCCCTAATGGTGGGGAAAGTCTGGGCTGCAGAATGAGGCAGGTCGCGGCCCCTGGTGGACAACTCCTATGTGTGTGGGTAAGTACACTGAACAATGCCAGGAAGCAGAGATACCCAAGTGAAAAGCACAACACCCAAACAAACAATTAGACCAACAGGGGGCGAACACTCACACAAACACTCACTCATATCTGGTAATGCCCATTCCAGATGTTCTGCCATGTATCTTCAGGAGTACTTAACTTAGATTCATCCGCCGGGATGGCCCATACCCTCTGCCTACCTAAACTCCATAAGGTGGACAGAGGGGCATGGTAATCTTAGAGTGTAGGGTTTACCATTTCCGCACGGATCATCGGTGTGGACTGCCAGACCTCATCGGTGTGGACTGCCAGAGTGTTTTCCATGAGAATTCGGGGCATCCGAAAGCTTCTTTTCAAGCGATTTTTCTGAGCCAAATGTACAATTTAAATTCAAGTATACAACACAGATATGTAAATAAGATTAATTTTCATGATTTGAAACCGACATCCATTTTAAAATCCCGTTAAAAAGCGGGATATATTTCATACTCAAAACTTTAGCTTTCAACAATATTTCTAACCTCCTTTACACTCTACAGGATTAAAGATCTAAAAAAATTATTTTCCCTGTAATGAGTATACAAGATGTTTAATAACTCTATGTGTCCCTATCCATCTAATACTATGTAACCCTATCACGAGAAAGGCATTAAACATTCATAAAGATGGATTCTAGGTATACATATAATTTAGAAATCAAAGTTTTAAAAAGATATAGACAGAATATATTATTTAATTTTTGGAAGAGAACACTATTTATACTTTTCAAAAACGAAATATAACAGACTGTTAGCCATATATATCTCTAATGGTCATATGTCCCACTTAATAAATATTTTACAGATGTTTTATATATATATAAGATGGTTTAAGTCAAAAAGTCCTCAACAAAAGGATCTACCCCTTACAGTCAATAACATTCACATCCCCCAGCTATGTACCACGGATATACTCCCATCAATTTGTCAGTGACTCGTATACATTTGTTATATAATTATTCTTAATTGTATACATATAAGTGTAGATATTTTATTTTATTTATATTTTAATTTTTATAGTGTTTTTGATTTTCATTTTTTATTATTTTTTTTATTATTTTTTAACATTATTTTGTGTTATTATTATTATTTTATGTTTTATAATTCATTAGAATCTTAATTACTATATATTTCTTTTAGTTTCCCTTTTTTTTTCATTAGGGAACCTTTAAATACCATACTTTCACCATTGTATACACTCATTATTTCTTCAATTTATTTATTTAGTTGTGACAACATAGTGTTAGTGTTATTTCTTTAGCATCCTTTTCTCATAAACCATCAATAGTGCAAATTAAGTCTAATAAGTGAATAGAATATATCCCATATATATCGCAAAATATATATAATAATGGAGCAAGTGGGGATATAATCCATATAGCACAACATAACCAGAAAAAATCTACGATTTATCAAGATATGTTTAAGCATATAACGGATCCCAGACACCTCATAGATATTTGTATATTTGGTATCCCCTGTTATTAAATTCAATTCTTATCTTCACCCATCTGCTCCAATTTAACCAACATCATAATAAGTATATCCATAGTATTTAATTATCATCTCTATCATCTTAATCAATCATCAAGATGTAAATTAATTCTAATAAGGTCTAATCCCGTATAGAATATACAGTGTATATAAAAAGTGAGGATGTATTCCACATAACTTAACATAAGTAGTAACATAGAAAGAATGAGGTGAATTAATTCCAAAATTCAAGGAGAACAGTGATGGTTAGGACAGTTGTGGAGATGTCAGATGTTATTTAGGGTTGTTTAGGTGGGACTCTTATAAAATAGAATTTATAATCATAATACCAACATAACATCTGGAGGGCGCAATCACCCTCCCCTCCAAGCAGCCCACTTACATACTTTGGACCGGATCAAGACTTGCGTCCGGAACCCCACTTATGCACGCAAAGTGCGCAAGTGGGGTGTTTTGACTGTTTCCAGTGCCTGGACAGGTCTGGTGGAGCCCTCGTGTATACTCCTGTAAAAGTATGTGAGATTGTCATTTTGTGTTGCATTTTTCATAACATCGCGGTGACACATGGCGTACCTTTTGAGACTGTGGCTGACGCTGATGACCAACCTCCTCTGTCGGAAGAACAGCTGCATAACATCTCCTCTTCCCAGTCTGGGAGTGAGTTCCGTAATTATATAATTGATAGGTATTTTTAAGGTAAGTTTAGCATGGTTTTAAGTATAAAAACAGAAATGTGTCAAAAAGCTTTGTCATCTAAGTCAACCAAAGCATTGTCAATTAAAAAATAATTTTGAGATATTCGTTAATCCTTAGTAATATGCAGCTTAGGTTTGTCCATAAGTGATCTGAACATACAATTGAAACTAACATTACTTTCAAAATTAAATTAGATGTGTGTACAGCAGTAATTTTATTAAATTACATATTGTTAGTATACGTTGTTAATGACATTTTTCAACAAAAAAGGCAAATTAATATATTTGGATGACAAAAAACTTTAAGACATAGGTCTACTTGCGTTTGCTAGTATGTTTACCACCTCTGGTTGATTTGCGTGTTATAGATTGTGATCTTGTTTGTTTGCTTGATGTTGCAGTTTCTTTAATACTTTGGCTGGGTGTTCTTTTGCCTCTTGTGGTCACTGTTGGATGGGGTGTGTCACAGATGGTGGGTGGGTTTTGGCTGGTTATATTTGAACCAGATATGGAGGAAGGTAAATCATCTTGGTTTATATTTTTTTGCATCATAGCCCACTGCATGTAGGTTACTCTTTGATCTAGGAATGGTTTCATCATAGCTGAGATTCTTTCAAATTGAGTAGAAATACTGTCATTCATATGGCCAAGGTTAGTAATTATTTTCTCCAGATTGCCATTCATGATGCTAAGTATGTTGTTTTGCTCCACTGTAATGTCAAAATTGCGGTCTAATTTCTTGATAATAAACTCAAAATTAATTTGACTTGCATCTTCAGATGTTAATGGCATATTTCTTCTCACTTGTGTCTCAGGCTGCTGGATGTGCCTATTTCCCTCACCCTCATCATCCTGATCCTTCATGAGGGACACATTGTCATCCAGTTCTTCTGTCTCTAGTTCTGGATTATCTATGGTGTGTATAATAAATGTATGTTATCAACTATACCTTCAATGATTAATATATTGCATAATGTTTTTTATGTTTACATCTTTCACTTTTTAGATGTGAAAAAAATCTAATATTTATTTTTTAAACAACTACACATATGCTAAAATTTAGTATATAGAAGTTGATTATAACACTACATTTTTACCTGCAGTTTCATCTTGTTCTTCATGGAGCACAGGATTAAGTAATCTTGCTGGGAGACCATCCATGGTGTCAGGGTCCCCAACACCTTCCACCTCAGCCTCGTGTACCACCCTCAAGGCCAGTTTTTCAACCTCAGTCAGGTTCAAAGATTCAGGTAAGGGCCCGGCTCCTGTGATTTGTTCATGTTTTTTCTTGGCTGCTAGTTTCTTCTTTATAGTTGTTTTCATATCGGACCATCTTAATTTTAAAATAAAACTTGATTTTAGAATAGTTGTTTTATGTAATACTTTTTACACACTCATGTTAACCATTCATAAAGTAAACATGTATGATCATTCAGACTATGTTTTTGAAAATTATTAGAATACATTACTTAGTACTTAGAAATAAAAAATTATGTTTAATGATTACATTCAAATTTGTATTCTTACCTTTTTTTTTATGTGTTTGATAGTGCGTATCATACAGGCCGGATTCTGTTGTTTGGAATATGCAACAAAATCATTATGGATCTCTTCCCATGCCTGTGCCTTTAGGTGTCCGGAAATTTCTCCATCAGGTGTGTATAATTTGTCTAAAATGTGGTTGACAAGGCAGATAACCTCTTGAGGTGTAAAATTTGGGTTTCTACACTTTCCTTTAGGTCCCATTATTGCTATGGTTCAGTAAACAAGCAGCTATAGTGCGTTTTATAAGGGTATGCCTGTAACAGTGATTGGACGATCCTTGTGGGCGTGTTATTGTAGTCTCCAAGAGCGTGTGTTTTTTTTTTTTCCTAGCATGATCCTGTGTTGAATGTACCCCTTTGTGTGTTTCAATAAGATTTGTAGAGTTTTGATTGACACTTGCTTAAACCCATAGGCTAGTACATATGTAATGCATCACTACATTTTTATTAGTAGATCCTTGGAGGCATGCTCTGGTTTCAGCCAATGGCGTGGTCCGCCATTTTGAATGTTCTGCAAAACCATGGCCGCTGGCAGAGCACAACCATTTACATGGCGGGAACTCCGCATTCTGGTTGCCGAACTTGATCAATTTGATCTCCGTCAGCCCCACTGCAATGCACTTGTACGTGCGGCATACATCCGCGTGCAGCGGGCGATCAGGCACCGCGTTCGGATCTACCAGTGTGTGGACCAACTGATGCGCCTGTAGTCTGATACATAGGCCCAGCATTTTATAGAAGTGGATATGCATTACATCCACACAGAATTACTTTTTGTCTGTGATGTTTACAAAGGCTAACTCCAAGAAAATAAAAAACCAAAAAGATGAATATTAACTGTGTCCAAAAATTATTAATAAAAAAGATAAATGGCTTTCCAAAAAACTTGAGTGACATGACATGCAATCTACATGTGGTGTTAGCCCCTGATGATCCAAATAAAAATGTTTGTGTACATTGATTTTATCAAAAATTACAAAGAGTTTCCATTCTTTTTTTTTATTGATTAGGACACGAAAGGCACCGACGTGCATTATTTGCCTGCCGGGACCTGGCCCTGCAGGAGGAGGAGGAGGAGTCTCCCCAGGACCTGCATGAGGAGGAGCCTTCCCAAGCCCAGCAGGAGGAGGAGGAGGAACCACAGGCCTTGCAGGAGGAGGAACCACAGGCTCTGCTGGAGGACTCACCCCAGTCCCTGCAGGAGGAGGAGTCTCCACAGGCCCTACAGGAGGAGGAGGAGGTTGCACAACCCATACAGGAGGAGGATATAGCCCTGAATGAGGAGGAGGATGAAGCAGAAGGCGTGCCCCAGCATGTTCAGCAAGCAAACCATGGAGAGTTTTTTTGGTAAGTCATTTTGGTATAATATAATTGATGCATGTAATATTTGCAGCATGTGTCTTAATCATTTGATTTTGCTGATGCAGAGTGGTTGCTTAGGAAAAGTATGCGTTATCTCACATTTTGTGTTTTTTTGTTTTTTCATTCATTTGTGTGAATTGTTAAATTATTATATAATTATTTTTGGGATACATATCTTGGAAAAAATGGTGTTTTAACATTTCTAGCTTATATGTGAGTTTTTGATTTGTGTAAGTTGAATATCATAGTATATGTGTAAATAGTAATTGTGATGTTTCATTTTTTATACAGATGTGGAGGACATTGAGGAACATCAAGAACCCTTCACCATGGAGATGTTGTTGCTGCACATGGGCCAAACAGCCCAAATTTTGTTATACTTATATTTTAATGGTCGCATCCATACTTAGTAATATAAATACGCCCGAACGATCCTGGGTTAGTACTGTGTAAATACATACGGCAAACCCATTCATAAACGTACATGCGTTATATGGGCGTGTTTTATCTTCCTAACTGTGGATCTTGCGTACGTAAGTTGTGTTTTTACGCACAACGTAAATACAGTATAATGGTAATACGATCGCGTAGGTCTGGATACGGCCCGACAAGTATACAAGAGCCATGTGTACAACTCAAAGGTTCATTAAACAACAAATAAGTAGGCCCCCAATCCAGATCTGAACACAAATGGTAGTCTCCTGTGGACGGTTTGATACGTTCAATCCACATGCACAAGTAAAACGCACATAGGAAGTTAATAACGGTATGTGGCAGATGGGCACATAGCAGCGAATTCTATGTCGCTATGGGGCAGATCCAGAATAAAGCTTCTGAGCAAATTTACGCCTGGCGGACACGTAAAATTGCGATTTTGTATGTACTGGGCATACGCACGACAGATGATACGCTACATAATGTAACGTAACTCTGAGCGTATGGGTCATTTGCAAATTTGTACGTGTGGGCGTGGCAATTTTACGGGAGCCTAAAGTACGTCGCAATGTAGACGGGGGTTTTCATTTAAATTATACAGTATGGGCTTGCTTAGCTGCGTAAGTACGTGTGCTGACGACAGCGGTTATGCAGCCAAAAGTTAAGTTAGGGTTTGGAAAGCGGAAATCGGTCAAAATGTGTACATGCAGGGGGGAGTGCCTAGGGGAGTGTACGGAAGGTACGCACGTGTAAATACGCTACGCTAGTAAACGAATTGCAAGCGGATTTCTGGATCTACCCCTATGTCTCCAAACATGTTCTGCAAGTGCAGAGTTGTATAATGTGTTTGAAAGGGCTAAAAACTGTTATCAATAGAACTGAAGATTCAGCTGTGGTGTTTATGCTCTAAAGCAATGGAATAATGAGTTTCCAGGAAAATATGACATTTTTTCTCTTTTTTTACTCTAGTTTAAAAAAATAAACAACAACCACATAATACACTTGCAATGATTCGATAACTGCTTAGTTTACTTTGCTGGACAACAATGACATAGAAACAGAATTAGCATCTGAATGAGTGCCCCCCCCATGTAAACATGACCTACAGTAATTTCAGTGGCAAACGCAGGATTTTGAAAGGGGGGTTTCCAATGCGTGTAATACATGTGGGATATATTATCATAGCTGCAAACGTTTTGGAGCCCGAAAATGCGGCAAATAAGCTTTACCGTGTCCTGGCCAAGCTCTTCTCCTAACCCAAGCACACTGTAATGCTGCATGAGGCAAAAATTACCCCTAGCGTGTGTATGTGTGTGTGTGTGTGTTTGTTAGGGAATTAGGGGTAGATCCAGAACTATGTTTGACGTACATTTATTCGCGTAGCGTATTTTCGTGCGCGTAAATTTGTTACACTCCCCTCGGCACACCCCTTTAACGTACGTATTTTGTCAAGATACGCTTTCCAAACCCTACCTTAACTTTTGCCAACGTAACCGCATTCATACGCACACGTACGTATGGGCTAGATTAATTTACGCAGCTAAGCACACCCATACTGTACACTTTAAATACAACCCCCCGCCTACTTCACGTATTGCAGACGTATTTTGGTGTAATGTAAAATTGGCACGCCCACACGTAAGTATTTACGTGACACATACGTGAATGGCCCATACGTTCACAATTACGCTACGTTAATGTGCGTAGTGCATACAAAACAGTGATTTTACGTCTCCGCCACGCGTAAATTCGCTCCGAAGCGTAGTTCTGGATCCCTTAGTCTGTAATGTGGCAGAGGTTGATGTATGTAAAATTGTGAAGAGCTACTTAATATGATGCACTGTAAAAAATAAAACATATGTAAAATAACAATACTGATAATATGGTCGTACTATCTGACTGCCAAAACGTAAGATGTCCATTAACGTTCTCTATGAAGCAGGACGTGTATAATGTAGATCTGAAAATAATAGACATTCTACCTTAAGGAATTGCTTTGGTTATTGGCTGTAACAAGTCCTGTTCTGATTTTTTTTATTTGGTGATTTATAAGTTTCTACTTTCACACAGTAAAATAGTAGTATTATATTGAAGGTACAGATCTAATAGTAATAGCAGTATACAGTGCATAAGTAGAGCACATTACACAATGTAGAGAGCCTGTGTTAGTGTATAGGCACTGTTGTATTTGTAGTGACCCCATACCCTCCAACATTTTATAGTAGAAAATCAGTACACTTAGGGGCGTGGCTTGTTCTGTGAATGGGTGAGGCTTTAATCTGCTCTCATTTGCATGTATGATAAGGTGTAAAATCTTATCATATGTGCTAAGCACTCACAGGAGAGGGTCCCTGCAGCTCTACTATAGTGATCAGATGCAAAAGGGCTGGAAAAGAAGTATAGGGGGGAGGGAACAGCTGGGGTCAGAATTCGGTACAGAAGCCCTTTTAGCCGGTACAGACCATTAAAAACTGGTACTGTACCTGCTAAATAGGTACAGTTGGAGGGTATGTGACCCATTCACCATTCCCACCTGCTTTCCTATTGCAGCACTGGCCAGGACCATCTTCCTCCATGTCAATTCAGATCACATGGCCGCTAAGCCACGCCCATCACCCGCGAAGCCACGCCCCTTTCTGGGCAACCAGAAACCCCCCTGGGTGCGCCACTGAGTAATTTGCTAACGTAAAGTCACCTTTGTTACACCTGTGTTCTGACCACACCCCTTACTGTATATTGGCTACGACCCTCTACTCCTTCCTTTCCTCTACACAACCCCCACAGAGCACAAGCCCGAGACACCAGAATTGCACTATGATCTGAATGGGACGTCCCTGCACGCTCTTCAGTTCCGAGCATGTGTAGTAGCAACTCATGCAAGGAAACGTCATGTCAGCTGGCGTATGCCCAGATCTGGATCGTAGCCATCATGTCTTTAAAAATTGAGTGTCAGAAATGCTAGAAACACACACAGTAAATAAGTATAAACAGCAACTGGACTGATAACACCACTTATAGCAGATGTTCCAAAGCAAAATCCTTCACATAATCCATAATCTTTTAGACCGCATATACGCAATCTACGTATCGAAACAATACACAGATTACGTACAATAGCTACTACGCATGCGTAGTAGCTACTGTTTATTGAACTATGTCCGTCTATAGAAGACGGACGTAGTTCTGGATCCGGCCCAATGTTACATTCAACGTGTATCAAGTAATTGACTTCCCTATGGATAGTTATACAAAGTAGCAAAGTCTCACTAATCCTTCAATAAGTTGTGTGTGGATTACTGCCGTGAAATATTTGTTGCAATAAAGTAAAGTCTCACCCCTCCAATATATGGATGGCAATTTGTGGGGATATATCCACTAATTCCTAAGTGGTGTCGGTGCGGTATATTACACCTTAGGTTGTAGATATCAAATCTATAAATGGAGTATAATTGACTCACAGCTGAGGCGTATGTTGGAATATAGCTCCAGTCTGATAAAGAGAGTCTCCGGGCATCTGCGTGAAGTCCTATTAGGAACAGCCACTGATGATATATGGGACGTCAACAGAACATGTAATGCTGCTCTCTTACGGGTATGAAGCTTGAGCCGCCGATAGTAATGCCAACTATTCTCTGTACGCGTGCAGTTGCTCCACCAGGAATCCGAAGCTCCTATATGCCAACAACAATATTGGTGGTGTGTAAAAGCAGATGCAAAAGGGTTGGAAAGTTGATATTCGAAATGAGAAACTGACGCGTTTCATCAAAAACAATTTGATTTCATCAGAGGAAGTAGAGGTTCTGTGCTCGAGAGGAATTTTATAGTACCTCCCAACAATCTTAGGATGTTAGCTCATTAGTGTTCACTTGTGTGATTGAGGTATCATAGACATTTTGCACAGGAAAACCGCTATAGGAACACCCAGTATATGTAAATAACATTATTGATATTAAAATCAAATAGATTTGTAAATAAAAAATCTTATATTAACAATACATATCTTCATTTAATTGTTAATTTTATATAGTTGTTGTTATTAAAACAAATCAATGAAAGATTTACTCCCACAATACGGCATATTCAAACATATAGATATAGGAGAGTTAGAATAAGTATTTTTCTCTCTCATTTTACTAAAGAACCAATATCTATTGTTGAATAATTATATTCCAAACTATTACATAGTTACATAGTTGATGAGGTTGAAAAAAGACAACAGTCCATCAAGTTCAACCTATTTTGGATCTCCTGCGATCCCTATCTTTATATTTGAAGTTAATCCATATAAAGCAACCTCAAAACTGTTGCAATCCTAAGATAAATAAATACATACATTTCTACCTTGCTCCACTACTGTCCTTTATTTAAATTAGCGGTCCTGGTAACCCTGAATGTCCTTTTCTGCTAAAAATGTATCTAATCCTTTCTTAAACATATCCAGTGAATCTGCCATCACAACCTTTTCTGGCAGTGAATTCCACATCCTGACTGCCCTTACTGTGAAGAACCCTTTCCTGGCAGTGACTCCACATCCTGACTGCCCTAACTGTGAAGAACCCTTTTCTTTGCTGGTTGTGAAACTTCTTTTCCTCTAACCTTAGTGGGTGCC
>WWET01005931.1:23921-34430 GCA_011038615.1 Limnodynastes dumerilii
TATATATATATATATATATCAGATCCACAGTGTGAACATACACCTTTTTTTATATTAAAGATGCAATGATTCTTAGCACTGTGCCTGTGCAGCATGGGAAACGCAGGCACAGAAGGTTGAATTTACTTATGTAGCATTCTGTATGCTTAGCGCTTCCGCTGCCATGTTTTTGTTGGCTTACATAAGATTTCCTGCATCACCCCAAGGCTCGTGTAAATGCAGAGGGACGGAACAAGGTGAATGTTGTGCTGTAATAATAGACAGACAACCTGCATACAGACAAATAGAAACCAACGTTTTGCAATGCATTAAAAAAAAGAAAATTGTATGTAAAATTCACACAGCCAACAGCTAATTTTGACAATGGGCCAGATCCAGACCTACGTACGCAAGTGATTTTACGCTAGCTGCTGACGTAATTTCGACTGTTTGTACGTTCTGCGCATGTGCACGGCAGATGTTATGACACATAACTCTGGGCGGCCTTAACACTTTAGTAACTATGTACGAAGGGGCGTGCCAAAAATAAACAAGCCGTAACTACGCTCGAACTATGCACTGGAGGCATTTAAATCGTACAGTATAGGCTGGGTTAGTCAGTCACGTCTGTCAGGACGCGATGTATGTGCACGGTTACGCTTTGTTAAGGTAGAGTTTGGCAAGTGTAAAACGGCAAAAGTATGTCTGTCTGAAGGGAGCGTCTGGGGGAGCACATAAGTGAAGTGTAAATACTGTACGCTAACAAACGTAACACACACATAGGTCTGGATCTGGCCCAATGTTAGTAGTTAGAAAGTTCCAGAGCAGACCCGCCGCAGTACTTGGTGGTTCCCAACACAAGGCCCGACAACAATAGGTTAGTGGACTTAGGCTGCAGAGAGGGATGTAGTGTAGCAGGGTGGTCTTAGGGTTAGGCTACGGGGAGGGGATTAAGTTTAGCAGGGTAGACTCAGGGTTAGGCTGCGAGCAGGGGATGGATGGGAAAAAGGGAGAATGTAGGATTAGGCTGTGGGGAAGGGCATTTATTTTATTGACCTATTCACTTTGACGGACACAACCAAGAAAAATACATACCGTGGTGTCCATATTGCTGATATTCAGAATACAAAAACTTTGTATGACCTATGTCAATAGCACAATGAATGCATATGTATTCATGACATGTTTTATTTGCTTAATAAAAAGTTTAGACGTTTCTAGCAGTTAAGGAACTTGACATTAAGAAATACATCATTATTCATATTTTTCTTGTGGGAATTCATGTGGTTTTGATTGCTACATTTGTAAAAAAAAAAAACAAAAAACATCTCTTTAGATGAATGAACTTATTTATTTCTTCCTCTAGGCTTATTCATAAATTGATTCAACAAATGTTCCCCTTTATAGCAATAAATACTAATTGATCACATACAACTTGTAGAGTGCAATTATTTCATATTAAGCCTGGAGCTATTGTCAGTGCAGGCTATGAATTGGTTTTCCTGCCTTTTTATTTTCTAAATGCCACAATGTTCACACAAAAAGTCTGGGGATATTTGCTAGTGGTGTGCTTGTTCTTTATTCATAGATTTTTGTTTTAATGACACTCCAAATATACAGTATTATAAAAGGCTTTATCAGTAGAAGTCTCATAAAATTCCATTCTGCCTAAAGCATGCAAAATTATGTCCAATATTTATTACTTCTAAAGGGAGAGAATTAAAATCAGCTATTATAATACAATTATTAAAGGACATAAAGAGAATTTTGAAGGTCACAATGTATAAAAGGAGCTTTGCGTATACTGATTGGGTAGGTATAAGTGTTATGCTGTACAAAGATATCCACAAATCTATTTTAAAAAATAGTTTTTTATTTTTGTCACATGATCTGTCTTTCATGATCGATGGATGCATTGATCCAATGTTTATTTGTATGTCAGTTAGAATAAGTCAACAAATCCATGTGAGCATTTGTGTTCAATCCATTACTAGTTCAGGTTATGCTGGTTAGAAGAATCCCAAATTTAATTTTATATTATTTTTGCTGTTTTTGTGGTTTGAAGGCTTCTTCTGAATTTAGCTTAAAATTCTTTTAATTTTAGGCATCATGGGTGTAGGTTTTATTTACTAAAATTGCTATCAGCAGTCCTGATAGTATCGCTAGGCCTCAATCCTTTATATGCCCCATATTTATGCCCAGTTCTTTTTATGCCCCACAGTAGTTCGAGAAGAAGTAAGATCATATGCCATGTAATCCCCTGGCAATGCTGTGAACAAGGTGGCAGTATACAATAAAATAATATGACCACTTCATAGACACCTACTGGTAATTTTAATTTGGTGTTATTAAGTCAAGTTTAAGTCTCAAGCGTTTCAATTATAAAATGCTTCTGATTAGTTCGGCATACATGTGTCTAAGCACTGTTTCAGATCCTAGATTTGTAGTGAATTCTTGGAATAATGACCTTTTGCTGTAATTCTAGGTATATTAATCTATACACCTAGGGCCTGATCCAGAGCTACGATGATACACAGCATTCTAATGCTCAGCGTAACATCACTGAACTCCCCCGACACATCCCCTTGCCCCAGTGTATTAAGACTCGCTTACGCCAGCTGAAAGCTACTTTAACTTTCACTATAATTTGTCAGTTTTAATGAGATGTATTATACATGTCAACTCTTAGTATCATATTAAATGTTTATAATTCATATTTAGAGTTGCAACTTTATTGTGTGTTCCTTTAACCTCTATAACATGCTGCTGATATCTATTGGTTTCTTAATGTTCTTTTTAGAGGGGTTATGCACGTTTCCTTCAGAGTGCTTCAATTTTATTGGTGAATTTCATCAATTGGTAAACACTCTGGATCAGATTCACAGATGTAAATTTGCTACTTTTTTTCGTGCTTATTTTTAAAATTGGAAAAACTGCGCATGCGTAGTAACTTATTTTATGCTAATTATGTAGGATTTAAGCACAGAAGTCCATTATTCAAGGATTTCAAAATCATACTTAGTGATATACATACGGAGGGGCATGGTTGTCTTCTGTACATGCAAAGTTACGTGAAAAAGGGTGGAAGGAGGCATTTTAATGGCCGTTTGTGGGAGCGATTAGTAATGTACGCACGTACCTAAGTGACTTAGGCACGTATATACACCCGTAGAGTTATTGGAATCGTAGGTCACCACATACGTATATTTGCATACTTATTACACACGTATCTGTGAATCCGGTCCTCTCTCTCTACATAAAGGGCTATTTATATTTATCAGAACTGTTAGCATACAGAACATGCGCAGATGTTACTTTTCGGGGGACTTATGCGGGAGGTTTGGATAATTTCCCTATCTTTCAGGCTAAATTACTTCCAAACCTGAATGTACCATTGTTTCCTCCAACAACTTCCCTCACCATCCTCAGTCGGCACCTTACGTGGTGTTCTGAATGGTGTTCCATTATTCTTTATTTTGACGACACCTAAACTAGCGAGCAAATTGTCTGCCAATTATACAATTTAGGTGTCAAAAACACCAAATAAATTGTGAAAGTGGCGTACTAGACAGTGCATTTATTGAGGAAGGATTCCCTTTAATAAGTGAAGAAAAGTGTGTATGGCTTAAGAATTATTAACCTGATTGTCTTCTTCATGTCTGGATGTTTATTACAAATCATTGAGACTTCAGTAATGACATGTACCTGTGATTAATTAACTCTGATAGTGTCACACAATGTAGTTAGTTTTAAATGTTAATTCACAAAACATGTCACAACTCAATCTTAGTCAACATCATACTACACTCTACACAGTAGATAATATTTCACTCCCGGTGTCTTTGCCTTTTTTCCCTTCCTCTTGGTCAATGTCTATAACATGGATGGTTCCTGCCTTAAGTATTAAATCACTGGTATCAACCAGACTTCTGTTGTCATCCACTTCCTCATATTTTCCTTTGCTCTTTTGTTTAGCCTTCAGAAGGGCTTCCTTCAACTGTTGCTTGAATTCTGTATCAGGACAATACACATAATCATAGGCAGCACCACCACAGATTGCTCCAAGCATTGGTCCAATCCAGTAAATCTACAGCACAAAAATAAATACATCAAATAGTTATTCAGTAAAAATACATGTTTATAAATGATAACTTGTAACAAACGCAGAACTCTAGACCCAATCACAGAGATTAAGAAAGGAAATTTTGGCTGGATGAGCCCATAAATGTAATATAATATTGGTCTTGCATTAGTTCATTTGTTTGACTTTTAAATGTATATGATAATAACATCAAATATAAAGAAAGGTGATATGTGTCAAGTATATGGAAAATACCATCAGTAATGGGCAAACGTGGACCCAGGTGTGTTCAATACTGAATTACTCCTTTGAGAAAATCTACAGGTGGTATTATTTTACATGTGATTCTATGAGGAGACTAGAAACTACATGGCACAGTCCATTATATATTGTATAGCTTTGTTATAATGTTCGTATTTTGAATACCACCATGGACTCACTAATGGATTCACTAATCCACCGGACCTTTAAATATAACCTTTCACAGAATTACCCATAGTTCATACTTAGTCTTAATATAATGCACTCCCCTTAATGGCAGACTTAAGTTACTTAGGATCGAATGCAGCAGCTGGATACCTATTGTGGCCTCAACTATATACTAAATATAACTACAGATCCGATGCTAAGTAAAAAGGAAAGGAAATGGGAGCCTATGATTCACATATATTAAATAACCCTGGTGTTATAATTACTTTGAGAGCCAAAGATATTAACTTAACATACAGGTTCACTTTTTCCTCTCCCTATTACAACAACACATTAGGTGGAGGGGTTCTCGTCCAATGTGTGTGCATAGAAATTGTAATAAAGCTCAATTAAGTCTTTAATAGACCTATATACAGGAAACATTAAGATTGTAGGATTCGTTATATACAGCTCAGGAAAAGTGATTTTTTTCTAAAGGATTAAATATTCCAGGTAAATTAAAAAGAACTTTGATAAACTCAGGCAGTGTATATTATTGATATCAGTAGATTAATAGGTGTATGGTCTTTTTGTATATGAAATTGTAATTATTTTCCTACTTTTTCTATTCTTTTTTTAACAATATTTTTACTTTTTAAAAATACTACCAATAAAGGTTAAGTTTTATAAGAATTTGGACACCTATTACAATTGCCCCGAATGCCCATAAAGACAAGCATTACTTTTTTCTTCTTTTTCTTGAAACAAATGTCCTAATCTTAATGCTTGAGCTGTTATAATAGGAACAAAGGATCCTCATAACCAATAATAATAGGGGCATAACTATATTTTTTTAAATACCTGGTGCAGGAAAACTCTCTCTATACATAACCTGAAAAAGTTAGTTTTGACTGTCTCTACTTCTAAAACGCAGTATTCCAGCCGGAGACTCCAACCGATCATTTATATATCATGGTGCACTTTGCTGTTATGCTGCAGAGGAGAAATCTAGGGTTTTATGTGCTCAGTGGCTTCTGTAATACACAGGAATCAGCACACTTCACACTGATTTTCAGCTATGTGGAAGCTAAATATACCTTGTAGAGGTAAAGTCTTACCCAGTGGTTTTCCCATTTCCACACAATGACAGCAGGTCCAAGAGATCTTGCAGGATTCATACTGGCTCCAGTGTAGTTTATCTTCAATGGAAAATATGGGTAATGTTAGCATTAGAAATAAATCATTCATTATCAATTTGTAATGGAAAAACAAATGTTCAACTTTTCCATTTCCTTTGAAGTAGAGACATTGGGGTGTGTTTGGATCCAGATATTTTATTTTTATGCAGTCAGATCCCAGAGTACAATATTTATATAGACCTGCGTTTGCCTTGTAACCAATCCCACTCACACACATGAACTTCTTACAACCACAACGGCCTAACCTAACTTTCCTAGCTCAAGTGCACTGAAATAGCTGAAGTGCAATTATGGATTGGTACACATTCAGAGGCCATGCCTATACCATAAATGAAACTGGATGGGTCACAATGTGTTTTTAACACTTAGCAAGGATTCATTGGCATGTGCAGTAGGAATGGTTGGTTGTGACAGACTAATAAAATGACCATATGATGAGTGCTAAATTATCAGTTCAATTAAATAATTATTTATTATGATTATTATTATAAGATGCCACAAGGTAACCACAGCAGCACAGAGGAGCATGGGATGCACAGTAAAACCAAACAGTACAATATAGTAAAACAATATATACAGTAAAACGATATACAGGGTAAAATATAGTGGTAATAGGGCAACACAAGCCAACGCACAAGTACAGTACTGTACAATAGGAAAGCTAGGACTGAGAAAGCAGGTATAGAGGAGGAGGACACGAGGTTGGAGAGCCCTGATCTTAAGAGATTACAATGTAAAGGAAAAGGCTAGACTAAAGACTAAGGGGACACAAGGAGGAGGAGAGGGGGCGAGGGACAGAAAAGCTGGTTGGAGTAACGGTGGGGTAAGGAGATGCATAGGTTGTACACAGTTGGGGGAGGTGAGGGAAGAAGTAAGGTAGACAAATGGAAGGTAAACATGAAAAGTTGCGTATTGAGGAAACAATTGAAAGTAAGGGGATAGCCTGATGGACTGAGGGAGTTCATTCCAGTGTAGAACAATATAAAAGTATAGTCTTACAACTGCATAATACAAAAGTGCATTACTTGCATAATATAAACACACATGGAATATACTAAAGGAAAACATGTAGCAACTCATTCCAAATTCTAATCTGCATATTTGGACTGAAATATAGATGACTAAGGCCCATAATAACATGGAGTCATAGAGCAGTGCTTTCAGGTTACATATCAAAGGAGTGTTTTATAGAGGTAACAAACATCAGCAAAAACAACACAGTCTACACAAAATGCTGCTAAGTAAGTTTTTCTGATATATGTGTACCATGTATGAAATTTTAAGTAATGGTAATAACAGGCATTAATATTAATAGCTATTAAATAATAGCATATAACAGCAAGCTACTTACTGCAAATAAATGTCCTATAACGACAGAGATTCCAATGGCGAGTGCAGGAGATTTCTCCTTGCTCTTTGGATCGCAGCTTGCACATACAGTGAAAACTAACTGGAATGTAATAATGATTTCTATTAAGAGTCCATGACCAATAGACAGTCTTTCATTTATCTGTTCAAAGGAAAAAAATATCAAAACATTTTTTACATATTTTGCAAAAAAAAAACAGCATTCACTATAAACTTTAATGCCAAGCTCAATGGACAAGTTTATGTACGTTTTATTGTATTTGTATATATTTTATTTTACATTTATAGTAAAATATGTAGGGAATAAGAAGCTATAAATGAGACTCTGAGCCTTAATTCCTAGTAAATTGCCTGATGCACTCTTATAAATATTGGTTTAGTCCACTATATATGGGAAACAGATGTACTTTATAGAGTCATTTTACTGCTTGTGCAGTTAATTACGATAGATCTTGGAGGAATTTTCTGCTGTAAGTGAACCAAAGAGAAAAATAGTTACTTACACTCCCACTGAATGGCACTGTTTTGGCTATTAATTGCAAAGTAGGTATTTATGAATACATATGTTGTTTTTTACATTATTGAAGATAACAATTTATTCTACACAGTATGGAGATGCTGATTTGATCAGGGTTATGTTTATTTATGGTAAACATGTATTTTTATTTTTATTGTATTTCATTTTTGTTATTATTAGTGAAACCTTTCAATATGACACATGCTGATACCCTTAAAATAGTTGAGGGTAACTGTCTGCAAGTATTGGTATTGAGTTAGTGAGTTAAGATAAGGACAGATAGACGTCTATTATTGCTGCAATACAAAAATATAAAACATCATTTATTTTTAAACAGATGCTTATTTATGAGGGTCCAAGATAATGTTTGGGCATGGTGACCTTGTCTGGCAGCAGTAACAGAATTATTATTGGTGAAAAGCCCTGAGACTCTTAAGAACCAGGGTTTGGTCTGTGCACCAAACAGTGCAAGTGCTAAGGAAATAAAGGACACATAAGGAGAGTCAATAATTACTTCACTGCAGCAACTAAGCATGGGAAAGATATGTGTGAAAAGGTGTCTGCCATCATCACATAGAAGATTCCTCTCAGAACTACTAAGGTAAGTGGTTTCAATTTGGGAGGTGTATGGCATTGTGAAGCATTTTTACGACTGCTGATCCAAACAGAAAACTAAAACCCTGCCCTAACTATAAAATGTAATCCCCCCTCCCCCTTATAGAGTTTAGGGGATTTCCAGCATGTCGTCCCAGAGAGGGACTCCAGCCTTGCCGTCCCAGAGAGGGCCTCCAGCTTTGCCGTCCCAGAGAGGGACTCCAGCTTTGCCGTCCCAGAGAGGGACTCCAGCCTTGCCGTCCCAGAGAGGGACTCCAATCTTGCCGTCCCAGAGAGGGACTCCAGCCTTGCCGTCCCAGAGAGGGACTCCAATCTTGCCGTCCCAGAGAGAGACTCCAGCCTTGCCGTCCCAGAGAGGGACTCCAGCCTTGCCGTCCCAGAGAGGGACTCCAATCTTGCCGACCCAGAGAGAGACTCCAGCCTTGCCGTCCCAGAGAGGGACTCCAGTCTTGCTGTTCCAGAGGGGGACTCCACTCCAAGACTTGCCGACCAGAGGGGGATGCCTGATCCATGTCCAGTACATTGTCTAACATTCTTGAGTCTGTTAATTCACTTTCTATGTCCGAGTCCGCCGGATCTACTTCAATCTACAGGTCTCCTGTGCCTTCAATGGCCAAAAATCCTCATGTCTCTCTCACTGCATCCAGGTCGTCCAAGTCTTCATCTGTTGTGTCCAGGTCCTCCAAGTGTCCAGCTCCAAACTACCATTTCTTCGCCTGGCAAGTTTCCAAAAGCACCATTACTTTCTGGCTACACCCAACTTCAGCCTGTAGTAACCCGTGGCAGAACTTCTAGGCAGAAATCTAAAAGAAGAGGTCATTCTCATTATCTATCTCCTCAGGAAGTCTCTGCCTGTTATTCTCTGCTGGTGTGGCCTTTGTCTCTAGAGGTTGATGATTCAAGCTATTTTTAAATTCTAGGTCTGGACTCGGACTGACACTTTCTGCCCAGTACTTCTAGGAAGCATCCGGAATTGCCCTAGGAATTCCAGGAGCCATCTGGAATGCGCCTTCCAGAGGGGGACATAAAGTTACAATCATATCCATCTCCAGCTTTATTGCAGTACTGGATTCCATAAGAGGGGCTACTGTTCTGGTCTGTGTCTAAATCATTTGATTGCAGCTCCTTACCTTTAATCTCACTGTTCAGCCTGCATTTAATCCAGAAACACACACACTCCTGTGCTGGTTCATTAAAGTTATGTTGCCTGTCTTGTCTGGTCTTTCTTCTGTTCCAGCTCCCTTAGATCCGTGCGGATCCTGTGTTTATCTCTGAGCTGTATCTGTGTTTAGCTTCATGAGTGACTCCAGTGATTCCTGGTCTCAGCTATTCCCTGTGTCTTCAGTTGACTCCTCAGTCTCCTGGTATCTGCACCAGTATCCACTCATTCAGTGCTGCATTCCTCAAGGACTCTGGTATTTATGTAATCTTTCCTCTTGTACCCTGTGTTTCTTGTCATATCTGTGGAATTAGTTCATCACGTGCCTAAGGGCTATGTAGATTGCATAGTCATGATGACTACACATGTGCACAAAAACAGAGTAATACACACCCAAGAAGCCTCTGCTTCCTAGGTGTGAATTAGAGCTTGTTTTTCTAAACCTAATATCAACAACATATATATATATATTTACCATTGTTACACCTAAGTTTCCCATAACATTGGGAGGTGTAATAAGATATAGAAGTCCAGCTCCAAAGATGGCTCCAATGCACTGTGCAGTGATATAAAAGACTGACTTGGCTAGTGTTATTTTCCTAGTGCAAAGAAGGGCAATAGTCACAGCAGGATTTAAGTGAGCACCACTAATGTTTCCAAAACTATGCACCATGGTAGCAATGCCAAATCCAAAGCAAAGTGATATCTGCACTATATCGGTTAGGTGAGGGCTGTCTGCTGATCCCCAATTGATAGTTGAACCAAGACCAAAAAGCACAAAAATGAGAGTTGCCACAAATTCTCCAGAGACAGCTTTCCAGAATGACTGTGTCCATACACCTTTAAAAGCCACCATGATGATTCTCAGTACAAACAGAATTCCTGGCACAGAGTAAAGGAAGATGTTTGATGACGACTGACAAGTTAACTATATAATCACTGGCATGTGTTGAGTGGTACATGTGAAATAATCACTCAAATAGATCATGTAGTCAAAATGATTATTTCTGCAGACATTTCTGAGATGCTGTAGATGTGATGTAAAGTATGAAGCAATTTGCACACATCGGTCAAAATAACTAGTAGGGTCTTGTTCAACTTTCAGACAGATTCTTGGCCTGCAAGTCCAAGAGACAGAGAGAAGGTTATCATAACAAGTAAAACAATTAGACGTAAATAACTT
>WWET01005931.1:34730-53179 GCA_011038615.1 Limnodynastes dumerilii
ATATAAATATATATATATGTTAAAAACGATCAAATCCTGCATTCTGGGGTTGGATCCAGAGAGCGATTAGGATTGATGATATGTAAAGGCTGGTTTGTTTGCTGGTCATTTTTTAGTAAATATTTTTCATTTTTAACTTTTTGTTTGGACAATTATTTATTGATCTTTATTAAAATTAACGAGATTAGGTATTTATAATGTATTATTATTTCCAACTAATGCCCACAGATGTCTGTAATTACTTGCACTTTAAAAGTAACCACCACAGACCATGGCTAAATCATATCCCCGTTTACGACGTAAGTGCAGAGATGCCTTGGATTTTGAGACTCAGGCAGATAGTAGGATAAAAAATCTGGAAGGTAGAGGCTATCCAATTCAATTGTTATTGGAAGCCAAACAAAAAGCAAGCATTTTAGATAAGAAAAAATGATCATCATCATATTATCCTTGACTCCTTACTTTCCTTCACCCCCACAAACCCGCCATCTCACTGTTCTGCTGACCTCCCTCCTGTTCGTCTCGCGCCTCTACAATCTATACTTAATGCTGCAGCCAGACTCATCTTCCTCTCCAAACACATTTCCTCCCCTCCCCTCTTTGTATATCTCTAAACTGGCTACCTGTCCCTTTTAGAATTCTCTTCACGCTCCTCACCACAACTTACAAGGTTCTCTCCTAATCCACTGCTCCCTACCTCTCCTCCCTTATCTCCATTCACACTCCTGCTCGACCCATCCACTCTTCTGTTGACCGCCACCTCAACTGCAACCTGATAGCTACCTCTCACTCCCACATCCAAGACTTCTTCCAGTCCACCCCTCTGCACTGGAACAACCTTCCAAAACCAATCATGCAATCCAACACCCTCCAATCCTTCAAACGCTCCCTCAAAACCCACTTCTTCAGGCTAGCCTACCCTTCCTCCACCTAAGCTTTCCTATCCTTCCTATCTTCAACCCTGAGTCTCTTGCTTGTTCACCCTCTTCCACTTAGCATGATAGCTCTTACAAGCAGATCCTCCTGTCATCACTCCTCTATCTTGTTCTCTAATTCCCACCCTTTCTCTCTATTGTCTATGTCTTCTTATTCATCTACTCCTCCACACATCTTTATTTTCCATACACATTGTTCTACTATTTTTGTATTGTATTTTATTTTGAACTTGCACCCTTTCTGTTAATTGTAATGCATATGTAACTAACGCCTTTGTACGGCGCTGCGGATACCGTGTGGAGCCTTATATATAAACGTTAAAAATAATAATTATAGCTTAAAATGAACACTATAATTATAATAATGTTCCAGAGTCTGAGAGCTTGTGCAAGTGAAGATGTACATAAAACCATGCTGTAATGTGAAGGGTTTAAACTAATTTTAATTGTTTTATATGCAGGTAAAATACTTAGATACTGCATAGCTTTATATTTCATTTAAACTATCTCTCAACTAAAAATCTCATGTTTTCCCAGCTTTAATTAGCCATCCTTCCCTGTTCTACGTGGGTTAGGTCACTCTCAAACTCTGGATCAGCCCCCAAAATGGTTAGTAATATTCAGAAAAAATAAAGTTATAAAAAACAAGTTCAGTGTACATTTTAATATTCTATTATCAGTGTAATTTGGACTAATATCCCATGTCAATTCAATGTTTTTATACAAAAATGCATATACAGTATATGGTTTATAAGTGATACATTTGATTGTAGATCACATTGAACCTATTTAAAGCATTACAACACTTTTGGTTATTGTTATAATGATATAGAAAAAAACACAACAAAGACATTTATAGAACAAAATGATATAGCAGTATTCATATTGCTTTATCCTTTCACTATTTCATAAAATTGGTCAAATATAACCTTTATTGGGAGTGTTTTCTTAAAGGGTACTGTGTCCCATATTTAATACACTTAATAATGTAAAGATGAAAATTAGTTATACAATATATTTTTGTGCATCTTTGGTCTCATTTAAAATGTAACAATTAATAAACATTTAATATGTTCTATTAAAAATGTCATTTCTTTAATAATACTAAATATGTGACTAATTGCAAAACATGTGGGGGCTCCATGTCCTTGATTTAGAGTCTCTGTAGGAGACCAATTTATAATAACAAAATAATTACTTGTTTACAAGTATGGTTGTCATAAATGAAGACCCAGCAACCATGCACTAATGAAAAGACCACATATAATGTTCTGTCTGTTGTCTTCATTTTTTGGCATGTGAAGCTTTGTAATGTAACAGCAATTTATGACTCCTTTGCTATCCAACAAATAAAACTGTCAGACTTACATAGACCAATGCTGCAAGTTCCACAGTCTGACCTTCCTCTGGAGAGTTGCAATTCTTCTAGAAACTCTTTGAATATAATTTAAAGATCACCACATGGATTTATTAATTAATTACACTATAAAACATTTCATAAAGATGAACTGCCTGTGCATAGATTCAGCATTTATTTATAAAAAAAATAATAATGCTCAAATCTTTGGCTTTGAACATTTTTCTAAATGGTTACTTTATGATTCCTAGGTGCAATTAATGTTTCAATGAGATATTTAATCTAGAAACATAGAACCTCATTCAGAGTTAAGAAGAAAAGAACTAACAGATTCGCAGTTATGCGCATAGCAACTCCCTTGACACGCCCTCATGTTTGTTGTTCTTAACTGACTTAAGAAGGCCATAGGCAGCCTTATATTCCAGCACGCATGTATCTTCTTAAGTTGCTAAAGTAAGAACTTACTTAGCAAACCGTGCCCTGTCTTCCCCATTTAAATGCCTCCCCCACCCTCTTTTCTTAACTTCCTTCCTAACTTGGCCTGGCACGCTCCTTCTTACTTATCTCATTATGAACGGCTTTGTAAATCGCTCCTAAAGGATCACCGTTCTTAAATCCTACGTATTTTACGTAATAAGGGAACTACGCATGCGCTTATGGTTTGAACGAAAAATTGGATTTTGTCATTTCTTGAGGTCTATTCATATACTCTTAATATTGTTGACTTTGGTGGCATCTGTGCCCTGTCCTCCAGAGTTATGTTGTACATATACGCACGATATGTGCGTGTGCGTGCATATATAAGTTATTTACATTTCTCTAAACTCATCCCTATGGTTCTCTGGATTTTTAAATAATTTTTCCCCTCTTTTTTTCCCTCTTTTAGACTGCATATACACAATCTACGTTACGATATGCAGATTACGTACAATAGCTACTACGCATGCGCAGTAGCTATTGTTCATTGAATTACGTCCGTCTATGGAAGTTCTGGATCCGGCCCATTGGGCCTGATCATGTCTGTCTATATTTCGCACGACGGGCGAATGCGAACGTACGCTCGGGCGTATCAACCTACACGCCCCTAGCACTCCCATAGTAAAGTCCCTGCTTACGGCGGCTATACCCTACACTGGGTACGACCGTCGGCCGTACGAAAATTCGCAGAAAATACGCTGAGAAAATACGCTTAGCACGCCCATACTGTACAATTTAAATGGCTACCCCCGCCTCCCAGTAGTAAAACGGGCGCCCAGCCGACCATCGTAAAAAAAATACGCCCAGCGAGCGAAAAATACGCTAACAATACGCCCGCTATTCGCTCATGAATTCCATTTTCTTTCACTCCCCCCTCTCTACCACCCTTCCCCTTTCTTCTCTTTCTATCTGTGATGGCCTCCTCATGGTATTAATTTATCCATGGGAAAAGCCATTTGTGTCAGGGTGTTCTGTATCTACAAATTTGTATACTGTGATCTGTATGTATATTTATACAATACCATATTATATTTTTATTAGCAAATGTTATAAATATTTATAATTGTTTTGTTTTTTTATACACTGATTCTCTGATAGAAATAAGTGGATTGTGTTTATTGTTTTTATAATATATAATTAAAAATTATTTAGTCCTCGAGTGTCGCAACTCCCGTGGGGTTAAATGGACTAGTAGGTGTTCCTTATACATGCTGTGACTAATTAATTAAGGAGTCATCTGGTTATTATATAAGAACACTCCCCTATGTCCAGCAACATGCACCCATTCTGTCTTGAAAAAGTCCAGGTCCACATCTGCTATTGCCTCTCTGCAGTCAGGCTGTGTGTAATTCCTTTGTCCGCATACCTGCAAATTCTTTCCTGCCTCGGTTGTGACCATCTTACCAAGCTCGTCGGTCGAGTCTGAGTCCTGCAGCATCAGCTTCCGAGGAGACACGCGGCTCCCAGCAGCACTTTCTAAACCACCAGGTGACTGTATCTTGCCATCTGTTGCCCGAGACGGCAGTCTGGTCCTCGTAATCCCTGTTGGTTATTGTCTCACAGTGGACTGTTGATACGGCATACTTTACCCGCTAACAATTTATTACAACCATTTGGAATCACGTTATCCAGTCCAGCATTGTGAAAGTGACTCTAATAGACGACATAATATCGTCAAAATTAATCTACACAATTATATGCATGACCAACTGCACTATTATATTTGGAGGCAACCAATACTATCATCACCCAACCCCAATGCTACATCTTGGTCCTTTGACCTATATTCATCTTTTATAGCGGCAATTAATATGTGGGAGCAAATATTTTATTGAGTTCATGTTATGTATTATTATGTTATTGTTATATTCCCTTTGGGTAGTTGCGACCCTTTCTGTTTCTTTTTAGATTTATATAAATTGCTTTTTAATTAATGGTGTAGTTTCCTTTCCCCTTTCCCTTTTTGTTAATCACATCCATCACCCTAATACTTTCCTTGATATTGTCATTGAAAACAAAAACAAGGAACAATTTATACATTTCTTATGCACTGTATTTGACACACTTGGCGCTGTTGTTTCCCTTTAACTACGCATGTTCACTTTAATCGATCTTAAAAAAAACACGGAAATAGCAGCAGCTTCTTAACTGTGAATCAGGTCCATAATTATTAATTATGTGTAAAAGGGATCATAGGCAGGGTTGATGCTTGGGGGCTTAATATCCTCAGTTCTGTAAACATATAGAAGCCAGTTGAACCGCAAAGGGAATAAAACAGATTTATAGTTAAAAGGTTATTAGCCTAAGTCTAAATGACACATGTTCTAATAGTAATATTAAAAATAGTAATAATAATAGTAATCTGCATCTGCTCTGGATCAGCACCATCACTGGCAGTCACTTTGCACTAAACACTTTAATTGCACAATTGTACGCCCCCCCCCATCAACCTAGACACGTGTAAACACACACAATTTCAAGGACCTTACAGCACTACAAAATGTATGAGCCCCCTTATTACCCACAGTTTAAAGTTTAATGCAGTGTAAATTCAGTATCATTGTGTTAATGCAGTATGCAGTATGCATTATAATTAGTGAGTACCTTTTGACCATTGGTCAATTTCAGGCTCAGAAAAGGACAAAAACATTGACAGATATGAGAACCTATATTGGCATTACCTCATAGGCAGTTGTCCAGCCATGCCAGGGGGGGGGATACAAAGTACTTGTGTCCCTGATTGCCTAGTTTCTGTAGAAAGGTCCTAAAATTCCTCTGTCAAAGCAGAGAGGATGCTGTGTGCATAGAGGTAGCAAACAGTTTCATACCAATGAACATCTTCCGTCCACATTACATTTAGAGCATATCCATAGACCAATAGCTAGTTAGTATGTCTATAGATTACATTTTCTTATAGCGCAACATGCAGCTTATGGATTGATTTTTAAAACTCTAGTAAAGCAACACGTGGTCCAGTTAATGTCAAACTAAATCAGGGTGCAGACTGGAGTTTTTCAGCAGATAATCTTTCCAATCACACAATCGAATAAGTGTTTCACCAGATATCTGACCAGTGTGTACTGTCCAAACATCTCCTAACAGACACAGTACACACTTGTAAAAAGCAAAATAATATCTTTCCATGGTTGATCTGGCATTTTAAGAGCTCCAAAAGATCACAGGTTGTTTCAAAAGATTTTTGACCATCTTTGGATATCTGGCCTTTTGATTGTGGGATTGGAAAGATTTTCTGTTGAAAAAGCCCCAGTGTGTACCTACCATGACTGGGTTTACAATACAATAAGAAATTGCAATACAATAAAACTACAGTACTTTATTTGACACTTTTGCCTGATACTGCAGTGACATTTTCCAAAGACATTTCTAACAGCTCATCGTTCATTTATTACACTTACAACAACAAATAAACAATATAATACTCCAGTATATTTAGTATGTTATGTCATTATGTTATAAATAGCCTTGAAACTTTTAATTCAAACTATATTTACATTTTATTTTATTATATTTAATTTCCCAAGTAGCTTATGTATTGAATCTGATTTCCAGAAACAACAGTTCATTTAAATAATTATGATATTCCATTATAAAATTAATATTAGTTGTTAATAGAATCCTGAATCTTAAATAACTACTGAATTACACTGTTTTATTTGAATACATTTTTAACACATACATTTTTTATTTTTTTATTTTTGTCATTCTATGCATGATTATTTCTGATTTGTAATCTTTATAAATATCAAAATGCATTTCCAATATTGTATTTTTTCTTAGGATTGTTTATGTAGCATTAGTGTTTTTGACAAAATAATTTTACAGTACCTTTTTCCAACTGTCCAGATGGTCTGTGCTTTCCTTTTAATACACCTCTCCTTCTGCTTTCCAGCAATGTAAACCAAGTTATCATGTGATGATCACATGACCTCTCCCACTGCAGAACTGTGATCTGTAACTACATTTATCCCTTGCACATAATTATCCCTTAACACCTGCTCCATATTTCCCTGACTCTAACGTGTTACAACTTATCATGTATTTGGATGTTTGCAATATCAATGAATTATATCTTTTACCAAGCAACAAATACAAAACTATAAATACAACATTTGTCATTATTCACAAAGACCATATAGATTGTTTAAAATTTTTTATTATATTTAATAATATCCTATATTTTCAACTGAGAACAATTTTAGTTGCTAAGATTTTTATCATAAGATTTTCTTTTTAGAAACATTGTTTTGTTAAACATACATTTGCTTTACAAATATTATTTAACATTCTAAAAAAAATATTTTGTTATTTATAGGATACTGAGCAAGCGGATGGTCAGGACAAGATATAAAGAGATGTAAAAAGCAATGTATGAGTATATTAGTGAGTGCCTATCATATTCGTGCTAATGTAATTTACCTTGTCATGTTACCATGGAAGAGCTGGTGTTTATGAATAGATTTATTCTCCTTGGAATTAATACAGAGAATGAAATGAGTCAAATTTACCTCTACCAATAGTATAGTATGAAAATGTAGTAGCATAATTCTTAAACACTTTCATTTAGGTCAATATCTTGATCAAATACAAATACTTAATCATGTGTTATAATAAAATAATAATGTTGTGGGAATAATGTCTTGCTCATGTACTTTAAATAGAAAAAGAAACAGTTTTTGCAATATTTGCCCACCCTTATATGCACTATAACTGCAACAATGTGCAAACTACAAATTTGATAGTGTACATATGTTAGAGATCTACCTTACTATTACCATGGCAACTTGCTTCTTAGTGACAAAAGAAACACAAACAAAAAGCTGTAGTTTGTGTGTTAAACACTAGATGGCATTAAAGCTCCACTTTTTATAATATACAAAAATATGTTGTTGAAAAGCAAGCGTGCAAATTAAATGTTAATTATTAACAGGTTTTCATATAGCATCATCTTATTACATAACACTTTACAATCATTCACATCAGTCCCTAACCCATCACACACACAGGCAGGCAGACAGGCAGAAGTTCTAACTGCTTGAGCTATAAGCAACTATTGTTGGAAAACTGGGTATTTGCTTAAATAAAAGTGACATAATAATAATAATAATAATAATAATAATAATAATAATAATAATGCAATATTAAATATACTAAACACATTGGTAGGTCATAATTTATATTTCCATAGAGATAATATTATTTTAACATAATCTGTTGTCTTATTGTTGATTCAAAATGATTCATAAACTAGAATAGTTTGCTTTAATATTGTTAGGTACAAACTAAAATTAGCTAAAAATTAGCTAGAGACTTATTTGAATTGCAATCTAAAAAGTATACAGAAGAGAGAGAGGAAGACTGTGGAGCAGGATGGTGTCGTGTATGCAGTTTGGAAGACATATTGATGATATTTAGGATGTCTGAATCTGTATATTTCATCAACTATTTTATATAAAATGTGATATACTGAAAATAATCCTAGGATAACAAAATAGTAGTCATGCAACAAGATGATGAAAGTAGTATTTGGGAAATTTTGGCTTTGTAAGTCACTAATACTATAGCATATGTTATACTGAGTGGTAGAGCGGTTTTCATAATTTATGCACATCAACATATGAACCATTGTCTAGTTACTAGTATGCAATATCAGTGAAAGTCTTGGGCATTATGTATAAATGAACATTTACTGTAAACAAGATGAGCTAACATGATCACTGCAACTGTAATATATAAGCTAACATGATCGGTGCACTGTAATATATAAGGTAACATGATCACTGCAACTGTAATATATAAGCTAACATGATCGGTGCACTGTAATATATAAGCTAACATGATCAGTGCACTGTAATATAGAAGGTAACATGATCACTGCAACTGTAATATATAAGCTAACATGATCGGTGCAACTGTAATATAGAAGGTAACATGATCACTGCAACTGTAATATATAAGCTAACATGATCACTGCACTGCAATATATAAGGTAACATGATCACTGCAACTTTAATATAAAAGTTAACATGATCACTGCAACTGTAATATATAAGCTAATCACTGCACTGTAATATATAAGGTGACATTGGGCCTGATCCAGACCTACGCCGATGCGCTGTGCTTAGTAAAGCACAGCGTATTGGCGTGCACTCTCCCTGACACTCCCCCTGTACGAGCGTATTTTCCCTCGCTTACGCCGGTTGAAGGCTTCCCTAACTTCAGCCGGCCTAACCAAGGGAAAATACGCTTGCACAGGAGCGTGTGCCCGCAAACCCCTCCTTTCCTCATTAAACTACCTCCCCCTGCCCACCTACACTAACCTGAACGTAGTAACGCTGGGGGACGCTCCAGCGTTACTACGGTGCTGTTACGGACGCCTGATCAACGATAGCTACGCCGGGCAACATCCCGCCGCATGCGCAGATTGGCTTTTAAGCCGATCTTTTGCTGCTGTCTGGCGTCTTAACGCCAGCCAGCGTAGGTCTGGATCAGGCCCATGATCACTGCAACTGTAATATATAAGTTAACATGATCACTGCAACTATAATATAGAAGTTAATGTGATCACTGCAACTGTAATATATAAGCTAATATGATCACTGCGCTGTAATATATAACCTAACATGATCACTGCGCTGTAATATACTGCAACTGTGATATATAATCTAACATGATCACTGCAAATGGAATATACTGCAACTGTGATATATAATCTAATATGATCACTGCAAATGTAATATATAATCTAACATGATCACTGCAAATGTAATATGCTGCAACTGTGATATATAATCTAACATGATCACTGCAAATGTAATATATAATCTAACATGATCACTGCACAGTGTGGCAGTACTAAAAAAATACAAAAAGCCCTTGGGACTCAAACATTCCTAACTATAATCATGTTTAGTGTTTAATGAGGTCACATGAACAAATTGATTGACTGATAACTTGAAGAAGACTACGTATCTTATATGCTAAGGTGAAAGGGGATTGTGAGCCATTCCCAAAAAGGTTAAACTTTATCTTCGCAGCCAGACCTAAAAGGCAGAGGTCTTTCCATCTTACTAGGAAGGTCTTATGTTTAGATATCTGCATAGAATCACCTTTTACACCACTATTGTTATTCATTCAACATTTCCCGGCAGGCTGCATGCATATTGAGGTGGCCTCATTCACCTGTTAGAAATAAAAAATAACCCATTAGGCAGCAGGTGGCCTCTGGGGACTTCAATCGGGCCTGTTTACAAAAATACAAATAAAAAAAATAAAAAATTAAACATTAGGCACCATCTGGGGGCCTCCGGGAGCTTCATTCATTCTGTTAAATAAAAAAAAATAAAAAAAATAAAAGCAAAAACTAAACTCCATGTACTGTCCATGTACTAATTCCTTCTTATTATGCACCCTTACCTGTTGTATCAATCAGTCTTCTGAACGCCGTCTTATGCTGTTTTCCTCTCACTGCTTTTTCCTTACACTCCTTTTAACCCCATCTGCTTTCCCAGTAGTAACCCCCTTTTTCCTGTCTGCCCATCGTTTCCATTTAGTAATTCACCTGGGGACTTCTTCCACACTAGGGACATATAGGCCACACAAAGTTGTGCTGAGCTCTCATTGGATTGGATCTCACTGGGCTTTTTTACTCTACTAGAGTTGAAGTTTTTCTTCTCATTGGCATGCACAGTGCTCTGGGCATCCACAATCCCAGCCATAGTCTTATTAGGCATAGGCATGTGCCTTTTAGATCTTCAACTTTTGAGAATGTAATTTACAAAAAAGAATGACTGTGCATCTGCCCCAACATTACCAAAATAACTCCCTAGAGATACAGCTTACTCCAAATACACCATGGTTATTTCTCTATGGCCATTACTAAACTACAGTCATTTGTAGTTTAATAATCAGTGAGTGAATAAGATGGATAAGAGCCAATAACCTATGAAAAATAGGCTTCAATTCTTAAACTATAAAAGCCTCCAGATGTCAGGCAGATGACTACATGAACACGTTATGCGGATCATATATAGATCACAACTTTTCATGTTAAAAATCATGGGCCAGATCCTCAATTCCGAAAGACAGGGGAATTACCCAAGTCAGTTGCGTAAGTCCCCTGTCAGGGAACATCTGCGCATGCGCGTGGCAGATGTTCACTTAGCCTAAGTATAACAAAGTTACGTACATCAGTACTTACAGGGAAGGGGCAGCCCCTTCACTTACGATGGGTCCGTGTAAATGAAAGGACTGGGGCAGGGGAAGCCCCATTACGACTAGGTATGTGGCCGCACGGTTGCAGACCTAGTTGTAAAAGTTAAGGCAGGAATCTGGACACATAAATATCTAGATTTCCTACAGAGAGCGGGGAATGCAGGGGGCGTACACTCCCTACTATGGCTGCATAACTACGCTTTACATGCGTGCGGGGGTCTGGATCTACCCCATAGTAATGATAGCCAACTTACGCAGGTAAGGCTGTGAAAGCATGTAAAGTGTACAGAGTGGGTGTCACCATCCACTTAAGAATGGTCAGGAGGTGTGACTTTGGCTTATGGCAGCATAAGTCACACTTGTAACAAATGAGAGAAGCGAGTGACAGGAGGAGTTCACTCCCCTCTCTCGTGCGGACTGACAGACCCCCGCACGTATCGAAAATGTGTGGGGTTCTGGATGCGGTCCCAGGTATGTAAATAGATCCCTACATTGTATATCTTCTGTCTATGCGAATAGCTTTATCAAATTCCTTTTTGATGTTTATGTTAAAGCATTGTTTTGATTACTTTATATATTTAATTTAATTAAAATTACAATTTACTCTTAATGTTTGACTAGATTTAGCTCATTTGTTTTTGGTAGCGGACTGACAGACCCCCGCACGTATCGAAAATGTGTGGGGTTCTGGATGCGGTCCCATTTATGTAAATAGATCCCTACATTGTATATCTTCTGTCTATGCGAATAGTTTTATCAAATTCCTTTTTGATGTTTATGTTAAAGCATTGTTTTGATTACTTTATATATTTAATTTAATTAAAATTACAATTTACTCTTAATGTTTGACTAGATTTAGCTCATTTGTTTTTGGTATTTGACAGGTGGGCATCTCTTTCTAATGATATTAGCCATGTCCTGTATAATTTTTTGAGTTTCTCTTTCAGTGTCTCAATATACACATGTTTTACATCTCAGCACATATGCTTACATAATACGCACATACACAGATTCCCTGGGTACTACTTATTTCAACCATATGTGTAATTAAAGCATATGCTGTAGGGGAATTGTGCACATGCAGCTAAATCATGCATTATGTTGCAAACCATTATAAAGAAACTGTTGACTTAAAAGTATAATCATATAGTTAACTAATCAGAATAATTTGTTACCCACAATAGCCTATTACAAGCAAAAATCCTTTCAAAACAAATGCTAGGTAAGCATTTATTATTGTATATCAATTTATTTTATGCATTTTTCAGTAATGTATTTAGCATTAAAACTATGTATGGTTAACAGTTCTCAAACAAAAAGTAGATTGTAGCAAGATAGAAAATATTGCATAATAAAACATATTAATGCTGGTATTAATTATGTTGTAGTCACCTAAGTGGTCATCGGTGATGGAAGAGAGCTCAAGAAGCGATGGAATCTTGCACAGAAATTTTGTATAAGAGGGCTCATCAGAAAGGCATATAAGTCAAATAAAGTCATATGATCATATCATGTGATACCTGCTTCCTATCATGTATGCCCCATGTTGGCTAGATTTTAGCCATACTGCTCTGACAGTAATAATAAATAATGGAATTGTAATATATGTCATATGTAATGTAATTTTAATTTTTATAATTTATTGTATGTTTATTATGCAAATTTATACTCTTACAAAGATTTTCGGAAGAAATTGTCACACAGAGCAGTTGTATTTTAAGCATTTCCCAAGTGTTGGTTTTTGTGTATTTTTAATCAGGTCCTCTTAGGTGTTTCCATGGTATTATTACAAAGATGTTTAGGATTACATATACAGCAATACAAATTTGGTATGCGGCACCAGGGGAGTTTCTAGAAATGAAGGGGCCCATGTGCAGACCCCCACACGGCCCCCCCTCCTCCTCCTCAGACGCCCCACCTCCTCCCAAGACGGGCCCCCTCTTCTTCTTCTCAACCCCATCCATATCTATACAAACGGAGACGGTCTCCAGCAGTCTTCCATTCCCAACAGTGCACTGCGCAGCCTCACGCTCTGCAAACAGAAGAGGAGCATGAGGAGCATCCCCATGTGACACCCGCTCGCAGTGCACTGTTGGGAACGGAAGGCTGCTGGAGACCGTCACCGTTTGTACAGAAATAGGTGGTACTGGGATCTTCCAGTGGGTGCAGGGTGAGTGCCACGGGCGGCCCCCTTGTCTGCGGGGGCCCGTGTGCACTGCACACTCTGCACCCATGGTAGATACGCCACTGTGCTGCACCTCTATGATCTTTAAGTCTCTTTTTATGCTTTATTAAAGTTAACATGCATTTTATATACCTATTGTTATGTGTGAACATTTTCCTGACTTGAACCTAGGCGCTGCTGTGGGACTCATTTTTATTGTGGACACTTCTCTGACTTGTACCTAGAAGCTGCTGTGGGACTCACCTTCCTTATTACGAGCATCTGATCAACTGGTTAAATAGGACTGCCCTGGCTGATTAAAGGTGCTGGTTATCCAATGATGCACTCAGGAGGCGCACGAGGAGGCTTCGACAGGGGCAGAGGGGAACTATCAAACTGGAGTCAGTAATCCCATGACAGTGCTTAACCCTTTTAACTAGCTATTGCTTCATAAGCGATTACCAAGCTAATGGCACTCAAGACTAATCTTCTATGCATTCAGGGAGATACCCTATTGATTAAAGCCCCTTATTAGTCTCTCCTACTCAGACATCTCAGTCTGACTATGAATTTTCTGGAAGCACACGGCTGGATCTTATATCTGCAAGTCTTCCTTAATCTCTGTGCAACAAATGCCTTAAGAGTTTCTTCCAAAGATTCTCTCGGATATCACCAAGACCAAGTTCATCTTAGCAAGGAGAGACTTGTCCCTTTTACACTGCATAAAACTTCAGGTGACCATGATGTCAGTGTTCGAAGCAATTCCCTACATCCAATTTCATTTGTGGTCTTTTTAAAAGTAATGCCTTCAGAAAAGGTCCAAACTGGCCAGAAATAGACCTCATGGCATCCCACAAGAACTTAAATGTTTTGTGCAAAGTCCATGAATCCGGACTATCTCCTTGATATGTCTAAGCATCGACTTCTCTTTGCTAAGCACTTGGTGTACTCACAGGCAGACACTGGAGGCAAAAAAAAAATGTATCTTGGCGCTATAGTAAGAAAGTTTAAGGAATATAACCAATCAGCAGTACAATTAGAAGACAAGGAGTTACCACCCAAAAAGACAAATATAACAAAATGTATAAACTGCTGTGCATCATTACAAGTTTTGCAAAGGCAGTGGCTCTCTTTACTATCGATACCAGTGGTTCAAACAGAATAGACCTTTTTTCTGACGGGGATTGTTTTTGGAGCTTACTAATAAGTCCTTATACCTTACTTCTTTGTGCCATAAGTTTTATGGTTCACAACATTTACAGGGCTAACTTTGTATGTTCACTATATTAGTATTGGATGCAGCATGATGTATCGATTTAAGACCATTAGTATGACCGGCATGCATAAGGATACTATATTAATGCAGGTTACATGTATTTATGTATTTTTATATGAATTCATTTATATTTGAACTTGTTATTACATTTTGAATGCTTAAATGTAACTGACTATTATTTGCCACGTTAGCGCTAATTATAAATTTTGTTAGACACTGTCTCGCAAGGGATACTAGGGGTATCAATGGGGAATCAATGCTAGATTCTGGGGGATACAAGTGCTACACAGGGTTGGACGTATTTTTCAAATTCTATAGACATCTCTACTCATCACAGGAGCCACACTTTAGGTCATCTGGCTTTGAGGGCATTGCTACTTAGATACTTCTCCTTCAGTGGGGTCTGGAGAAGGTTTTAGGTAGGGGTGGATTGGCCATAAGACTTACAGGGACTTTTCCCAGTAGGTCGATGGCCTCTGGAGGCCAATCCTTTTTTATTTGAGGAAACCTTGGATGTTGACTGTCATTGGTGGTAGTTGCTACAGTGATGTCTGTATAGAATGGAGATCATTAGGGTGTTGAATATATACTGAGTGGTGGTCACTAGGATTTTGTATGTATTGGTTGGTGGTCAATAGGATGCTGTATGTTTTGGGTGGTGGTCACTGGGGTGATAGTACCCACATTGCATAGAGGTCACTATAAAGCTCTTTACTGAAATGTGAAATACTTGTCAGTAGATACAAGGAACAAAAGACAGGTCTGGCACGCCAAACAAACTTTATATAACACTATGTGTCAGCACATACTTGTCAGTAGGTTCATTATTCTGTACTAATCCAGTTTATATATTTGTTTGTATCCCACCAATAGTTGATCCCACCCACACATGGCCTTTTGAAGATTTGTTATTCCATGGCCACTTTAAGTTCCCAATCTGCCCCTGGTTTTAGGTCTATTCTCTGAGATTTCAGGTTTTGGCGCATACCATTTTCTTCCAGAAAAAAACTGGCAGGTATGAGGGATGTACAGACCTTCCTGCAAGGGGTTCTCCATGTAAAACCTCCTTTTGTGCATCTTATGAATCAAGGGATCTAAGTTGGAGTATGTGGACCTTCACTATCTCACTGTTATGTTTTGCTGCTCTGTTGCTTTAAATCCTTCCAAATTTAGTTGTATGTCAGAGTTGTTTTTCTGGAGGTTGCTAAACAATTATACTCTGAACTACTAATGAGGATTACATTGCACATAATATTCAGCTCTTTCAGGACTCGCCACTGCTTACTACCTAGCAGCTAAGTAACCTCTCTGCTCACATGATTCTTACTAAGCAGTTGATTGGCCAGGACCTACATAAATACTCTCATTGGCCCAGATCCAGACCGTCGCAGGCTTTACATGCATGCGGGGATCCACCTGCATTCCCCGCTGACAGTACTAAAGCTGGACACTTGTGTGGCCAGATTCCTGCCTTAAGTTTTATGACTAGGTCTAGTCATAACAGGGCTTCCCCAACCCCTCATTTACATGGCTATCCCTGCCTGTATGGCGGGGATACTACCATTGTAAATGCTGGGTCTCTCCCTTATGCATACTTACTGTCATACGTAACATAGTTAGTAAGAACGCATGCGGAACATCTGTCGTGCTCATGCGCAGATGTTACGAGACAGGGGACTTACGCATATGACTTGCGTAAGTCCCCTGTTGTACTTAGGTTAGGATCTTGGTCATTGTCATTATTGTCTTGCTGGTGTTAGGTATACCTAGGCTAGCTTTTGTATCCTGCTTCTAGACAGCATTTAGCTTATATTCCCTTCTGTTGGATTCTGTGTGTTTGACCTTGGTTTCATTTAGTGGACTTTGCTGTCGGATCGCCAGCTCTTGATTTCTCTGCTTGTTTAGTGACTTCGTATACTTTTCCTACCCTCTGACCTAGCTTACCAGTTGACTAATCTCTATTGTTGTCCTGTTTGTCTTGTTTTGTCTATGTGATGCTCCATAACTGCAAGTCTCCCTCACTATACCTTACTCACACAGCTATACACTACTGGGATCTAAGTCCAGCGGACATCCGAGTACCAGTGAACAGTGTGGTTCTGGGAAAGGAGACTGCTATTGGTGAAATATCCTACATCATAGATTCTGTGTTCATCAATTGCTGTTTGTGGTGTTCATAACACTCACTTTGAAGGTAGTGTATCTACATGCTATATTCTCTCCTCATGAAGCTATGGCCGAGCAGTTGAACCGAGCTGCTGCAAAGTTTTATAAATAAAAAATACATTCAATACATATAAAACAAACTATCAACACATAGCTGCTGGTATTGGGTGTTGTACCCTCACGGTGTGTATGCACTATTGGTAGATTTTGCTAAGTTTTGGAAGTTACAAGACTTTGGGGCGCAGGGTTCTGCACACAACAGTTTCAGAGCAATCCCTCCTTTAAAGGCAGTTTTGGAATGTCCCCAAAGTACACAATGTCCCCCAATATGATGATATTAAGATGTGGAAACATGGTATGTAGGGACCGGATCCAGTTTTATTTAAGTCAGTGAAAAACTATAAGCGGGTTGTTTTTTTTTAATATTAGTCCAATCCCCAATATTTTGCCAAAGACCAACCCAGTTAGTGTTAAGACCTAATTGGGGACTGGAAGTTTGTTTTTCAAATGACCACCCATAGGTTTTAATACGAAAGGTATGTGGTATAAGAATAAGAATATTTACACGGATGTTCACAAAGTTAACATAGACAAACTTAGAATCAAATTACATACTTAAGAGATTACCATTATTGCAATGTTAACACAGAAAAAAAAAATCTTGCCATGAGAACAGTTCACAGGTGCAAATTCACAGATTATGCTTAATTACCACTATGATTAGGTGTAGTCATGTAGTATTGATCAATCAATTTATATACAAAAATATGTTAAAGGGGGTTTAGCATAAGTGCAAAAATCCCTGCAGCTTGTTCCTGCCAAAAGAAGAAAAAAACAATCAGTATTTGAGAAAATACAAGATTGCATATACACATTTATTGTGACTTCATACATGTGCTAAAAACACAAGAATATTGCATTGTCTCACAGATAGTCTAAGGGGCCGATTAAATTACGTTCGCAGCCTGCGATAGACGGGAAAAAGCTCACTGTGCTTTTTGCCATCTATTACAGTAGCTGCTCTTTATGCACACCTCTACGAGGTGTGAATAAAAATAAAAAGTAAAATTCGCACAATTAGCTTCACATCACAAATAACGCTGGTGCAAGGCTAACTGAATCGGGTCCTAAAAGTCTATACAAAAATGTTAATTAATACTAATTTCTCTTTCTCTTTCAGTTCAAATGGAGTTCAAAATGAAGCCTGGATTTTTTAAAGATGTTTCTTTTATTATTTCTTTTGTTCCCCAGTCAAATCTGATTGTTTAAAACAGGCTCTGCTTCCTGGTGAGTTTAGAAAAATTCATCCTTCCAGGAGCATAATTCACTCGGCCCTAGGTAATGTGAAAGAGGGAATAAAAAACAAAGAACATATGCCCTTTTTTGTTAAAATAACTGTTTTAATAAGAAAAAACATACAGCGTTTAGAAAGACATATGCAAATGTATTGGCAATGTATTAAATGCAGATGACTCTCAGGACTAGTAGTTTCCTTTCAAGTTCTGGGTCTTTTGATCTTATTTTGCTCAATCTCCCTATAAACACATCTGCTTTGTTAGAATGGTTATATTAAGAAGAGGTCATGCTTCGAATTAAAAATGGTCTTTTTAAAGGCATAATATTGCACTTGTTACACTGTCGTTTTTATTTATTGCATATCCATTCTATTTGGTGTGGTGTTTAACAACAATTTAAAATGCAATCATTTATATAGAAAACAAAAGAATGTAATATATTACATATATACATATATATATGTAAATAACACAAAAGTCATACATATTTATCCATCTGAAACATTAAAAAAATCAATAAATCCGAAGTATCAGATAGAGAAATTAT
>WWET01005932.1:32254-42548 GCA_011038615.1 Limnodynastes dumerilii
CTTGAATCCTCAAGATCCGTGGTCTGTTGTGGTGGGCGGGGTGGGATGCTTAAAGTATGTCTGCATGGTGGGAGGGGGCTTGGCTATTTCCTTACATACAATATTCATTAATACCGCTTTCACATCATGGCCCTGGCAATATCCCGGGTCTGCGAACCCAGGATAACCCTGTTCACACTGCATGGTTGACCCAGGAAGTTCCAGGACCCGGGTTTTCCCTGGCAGTAGTATGAGTCATCACACTGTGTAATATGTTCACTATTGCCCTGGCAACACTTGTTGCTAGGGCGGTAGTAAATAAGTTACACCAATCAAGTGCTTTCTGTGCGACCTGGGTCCTGACCCAGGAAAAACCCTGCTTTTGACCTGTGTCCAATTCCAGGGTCATTAGATCCAGGTAGAGGTAGTGGAACCCTTTCACACTGCGCCTTGGCCTTTCCCAGCAATAATCCAGGTTTTTGGTGCAATGTGAAAGGGGTTTTACACGGGTCTGGTATGAAATATCAACAGTGAAAATGTAGACAGGTCAGAATGTGGACAGTTAAGTATTATGGTCTGGATCCAGACTTTAGAAGGAGCTTGAAATTAAGGACCGTATTCAGACTTCCGTTTTTACGGCGACTCCCATGCGTATTTTTAGATACGTTTCAACTGCGCATGCGTAGTAACTTTTTGTACGTAGTTGACGAAGACTAGTTGACGTAGTACCTTACGGACGGACGTATGATAGGCACGTGTGTGCATACGTCCAGGTATGCAACGCTGATATACGTGCAGGAGATTTTAAGTGAAAATGGGCGGAGCGATGCATTTAAATGAAGGAAAGTGGGTGCGATTATCATGATATGCACGTACAGGGGACATAGACGCACGGGACGGCACACGAAAAGTTAGAGGTGGTCTATGGTGGTTTAATTCTACGTGAGCACGGATTAGCAAGGGGAGTGACCAGGGTTTTGGTGGGTGTTCCTTGCTACGTGCGTGCGTATATTTGCGGTCGCATTTGAAAACGGAAGTCTGAATATGGTCCTAAGAGAGTAAAGTTACTCCTGGGCTAAACCATGGTGATTGCAGGGGAGTCATATTTCATCTGCTGCAAACAGTATTAGAGTTGAGAGGTGATGTTTCCTATCCCAAGTCTAAATAACAGTGTGATAGTAAAGCTGGTCAGTATCTGTGTGCAGTAAGCAATTCAAAGTTATATCCCTGCATGCAAAGAATACAATAACCTTCACTCCCCTGAAATCATGGTTTTGCCCAGGTATAACCTTCCTCTCTATGGACCTGATTCATACTTAAGAAGCTGTGGCTTCTTAAGTGCGTATCTGACCGAAATTACCAACTACGCATGCGCAGTAGGTCATTTAAGCTATCTACGTAATCGATAGGCATGTAGCTAGCATAGGTACGGTCTTAACAGACAGCACGCAGCGATATCCGCCTCGGGACGTTTTTAGACAGAAGTGGGAGGGGAGGTATTTAGATTAGCGGGGGAGGGTGGGGGTGGCGGTAACGGCAGCATCCGTGCACGGATAGTTAAGGTAGCCCTATGGCACTCGTAAGTGCCATATGGTACCTAAAAAGGGGGCGCGGGGAGGTGCACTGTCCATGCGGACATTGCACGGAGACATAAGGTAGCCCTATGGCACTCATAAGGTACCTAGAAACGGGGGGCAGGTCGGGGGCTGGAAAAGTGAGTTAGGTGTGCATCTGCCCACTCATAACTAACTCTTAAGTGTGAATCATGTCCTTAATTTAAAGCTCCTTCTTAAGTATGGATCTAGCCCTGTGTTATTATTTGTTTGTAACATCTGTAAGCTCAATGTAGTGCAGGTGACATCAGAAATGTTATAATATACATGTAATACTAGCATAATATTCAACTGTCCTCAATTTGACCTGTCTACTTTTTACCTGTCCAGCATAAAAAACGGGCCTAGCATCAGTGGGGCTGGTGCATAAATTCCTCCTGCAGATAGGAAGAGGAAGGGAAGTGTTTTCCCTTCGCACAGTGATCCTATAACTGAGCTTCGCAGCTGGAGGTCCACTTGCATTATATTACCATGTATGGATCCGGTCCAGTCCTTTAATATCACTTCAAAACAGATCTCCTCTATAGGTAAATGAAAGACATCAATGTCGGCAGCACTTAATTATGCCTTAAAATAGCTGCAGGTTTATGCCAGAGCCCTTTAGTTGCTCTGTATATACAGAATAAACTTGGATTCCACCTTAAAATGTACTGCTAAAGATGGATAATGTTCTGATCCAGGTATAGGACCAGATCCTGACCTAGGACCGGATTCACACTTACATGTGTGATCCGTAGGTGCAGATACACATGAATCCCCACCTACTTCTCCGGTCCCCTCCCTGCCCTCCTGGCATCTTTTTCCTCTTAAGGAAGGAAAACACACATACAATCCCCAGCTTTTCCTCCCAGCCTAATATACAGGGCCCTAGTAACAGACTGCAAACTGTCAAATCAAGTCAAATAAAATATAGAACAATAAATATTAAAAATCCAGCTTAGTATAATCTGGGCATAAACAAAGGGCCAGATCCAGAGCTATGTTTCCATTACGTTCCCTAGCGTAGCGTCATTACGCTAGTGTATTTACTATGCTCTCCCCTCGGCCGTGCGTAGTTTAGCCGTGTTACGCTTTCCAAGACCTACTTTAACTTTTCCAAGCGTAACCCCTTTCGGCCATAATGGCTGCACGTACTTACGCGCCTAAGCACGCCCACACTGTACGATTTAAATAACTCACCCTGCCTCCGATGCGTAATTACCGGTATTCTATGGCATGCCCCTGGTCTATAGTTACGCTGTTTATACTAGGCTGATACGTACGTTCAGAGTTACGTGTTGTAACATCTGATCAAAGGAATGTCTTCTGTCTTGATAGGTGAATTCCTCTGGTCATCTCGAATTCCTTGTTCTTCATTGGATTCTTGTAGTTCCAATTTTATATATATATAGATAATACAAAAAGACTGCACCGAGAAGTGAACAAAATATTAAATATAAAGAGAGGTGCTACCTGTCTTAGGGTAATTGCACAAATATATACAAAACAAAGAAAAGACTTGGTGCACACTCACAGGCTCGTATAGCTGCTGCCTATCAATAAATTAGGGCAAGAGTGTTGGTTTTTTAAAAGGTAAATATTTTATTCTTAAACATTTTAAAAGGCGAAATATTGAAAGGACATATGATCCATATTAAGAAATTGCAAATACAATGGCTACTCGACTATAATAAAGTTAAGATAACTTGCAGAGATGTCACCTACACTAATCACAAGAAAATCTTACCCTATAGGAGAGAACTAACAGTCTCACGACTGTGCTTCATCCTTCCGGACATGTATCTGTCCCTACCTGTGCTGGGTTGAGGATAGACGTCAGAGAAAGGTAGCCACTGAAGGAAAAGGTGAGTCACACGGTGCACCGGAGACTCACACGCACACCCCAACGCGCGTTTCGCCGAGGCTTCGTCAAGGGGAGGCAATTTTTTTACGTCTCCGGCTGCTAGCATACTTAGTTCTGGATCTACTTCAAATGTTTTCTAAGAGTGGGAAATGGACACACTCTCGCACGAGTGCACGCAATAGCATGTAT
Organism: Limnodynastes dumerilii; assembly: GCA_011038615.1. Lineage (NCBI taxonomy): Eukaryota > Metazoa > Chordata > Amphibia > Anura > Limnodynastidae > Limnodynastes > Limnodynastes dumerilii. Next base: position 35,879 of record WWET01005932.1, read on the forward strand.
CTGCAGGATTTTTAATCTTATGAATCTGCTCGATAAAAATATCTTTTCGTTCACATTTCCATGCGGACGCAATGTATGTTAATAAATAAAATGTGTTTTAATTAAAAGATATGTTTTATCCACAGGAGGTTCTAATCAGCTATAATTCACCGATCATTGTCAGAATGTTATATTGTTATCATGTTTCGTGATGTAGGGCCGTATTCAGAGATCCGGTTTTAACGAAAGTTCCGTGCATATTTTTAGGACCGGATCGATTTTACATCAACTGCACATGCGTAGTAATAGTGATACGCCGTCTGAAGTTAAGGTCGGAAATGGCTATGGGATGGACTTGTGAATCGGGCGGAGAATAATGCGACCCTAAGTGCAGCGGAAATATATGGACCTAAGGATTTGCATAGAAATGGGCGGGGGGAGGCATTGAGATGAGGGAAAGTGGGCGCGCTTACAGAGTTAGGGCCCTAAATATACGCAACTAATACACATAAGGCCGGAAGTGAGTGCGGCCAGATAGGGCAAGTCTATGGAGGTGGAAGTTTAGGTCCTGCCGGAGGTTGCGAGGGGAGTGACTGTTTTTTCTGGTGGGAGTAACCTGCTCCGACCTGAGACATAGTTGCGTATATTTGCGGCCCAATCGCCGACGGATCTCTGAATACGGCCCGCAATGATTTCAAAAAGATCACGTGTATATATATATAATATTGGAACTACAAGGATCCAATGAAGAACAAGGAATTCGAGATGACCAGAGGAATTCACCCATCAAGAGGACAGAAGACATTACTTTGATCCTGAATGTTAAAAGGACCATGCTCAAGCCCTGAATGTGGAGCTTTTGTAGTGAAGTCCATGTTAGTGCTAACTCGCACTGGCTGTTGGTGTGGGCAGTACTTTTGGATAACCCTAAAGTCAGAAATATTGAGGCAGCCCCTGGCTCCGTCCGTGTGATTGGTAAAAATCCAATAGTGCGGCCTTGCACTTGTGATTTATCTGAATCTCTTTCTCAGGGAACCAATCGAAGTAAATTCTTAAGCTTTGCGCATGCGCAGTGTGGAGAGCGGACACCAACCAACCAAAATGTAGGGGTCTGTACCTAATGGGGATCTGATATAGCTGGACCTGTTCTAAATGGTTTGTCAGCACATTGGGCTGTATCCAGAGTTAATAACATTAAGGGACCTACGAAAGCCAAGTCTCTCTCCCACTATAGCTGTGCATGCGCACGTCAGGTGTTACATAGCAGATTTTTTGTGGGCGGAAAGAAAATCCGTTTGCGAGGAGATCCATACGACCTTCCGCTTGCTGAAACCCCACAAGGGGGTTAAATATGCAAATTAGAGTGAGCAGGCCGGATTCAGAGATCCGTTTTTTAAAAGTACGCAATTATACACATGCCCGTAGCAATGCCACACCCACCAACACCCATGACACTCCCCTCTCCCGGCCGTGCAATCGTAGACTTACACCTCCATAGACCACTCTGATCTTTAAGTGTGTACTTGCGTTCGTATATGTCTTCTGTCCGTGTGATTCAGTATAGCCACGCCCTCAAGCGTTCATTTAAATGCCTCCCCCCACCCACTTTCATGTAAATTTTCAAGTACGTATTTCTATGCCGCTCATCCGTACGTATGTCCCCAAGTGCGATTCACATGTACGCGCCTAAAGCACTTACGTGTGTATATTCTATGTAACTTACAAATATAAAGTTACTACACATGCGCAGTTATACCATACCTAAAAATACGCACGCAACTCCACGTGAAAACAGATCTGTGAATACGGAAAAGCGGCTTTAAGCAGTTCCATAGGGATCTGTGTGCGGACGTAAGCAGATCTGTAAGAAGAATTTAGGGTAGCCTCATGGCCACGAAATTTACCAAAGTCCGCACGTGAGAGGGGGTAACGGAACACGCTCTGGATCTGGTCCATTGTGGTGTAAAATTGTAACTAGTTATCCCTAAGTAAGCGGTACAGTCTTTGGTTCAAATCAGTTGTGTGAAGGGAGCAATAACAAAGCGAACACTGAATGTTCTACGTAACGGTCCTGATCCACAGTTACTTAGTTTTCGTACATTAGTTTAAGAATTGAGCTACTACACATGTGTAGTAGCTTATTTATGCTATCTACATACCATTTCTTTACGTAGATTGTGTAAGTGCAGTGTTTAGACCACGCTTACGCAAACTACATACAGAAATGGTAAGTACATAGCGTAAATAATCTACTAATCTAATTCTTAAAACAACGTACGTAAGATGAAAACTACATAAATGTGAATCTGGTTCCAAAGTTTTCCAAAAACTAAATCCTGAAGTAATACTGTGAGAGTAGCCAATGGGGCTGCTTTACTACAGAACAAACTGATGCTCTCGGGGGAGTTGGATCTTAGAGCTTCCTCTGGGTGTGAATAACTTCTGGCTACACTTGTTTTCACATATCACATGGTGAAAGAATTTCTGAATGAGATGATATCATTTTCTTTTTTTTTGTGATTTATGTTACTGATTTACAATCTAAGCCACAGAGGTTTTTACTGGGAACTTTACCAGCATTTATAACAAGACAAAAGGTACATCGTATATGCAAATATACGAATAGAAATGTAAATACATATATAGGTTAAATATGTTTTGTATACTTGATGCATAGGGTCTGATTCAATTAGACATTCGCACTGTAATAGACGAGTAATGCACGTCTCTTTGAGATACGGCTAAAAATGAAAAATAAATAAATAAAAGAAATTTGCACAATTAGCTTCACACCACAAAATACGCGGGTGCAAGGCTAAATGAATCAGTCCCATAAGGTGTGAATCCATGATATAATATTATAGAAAAACAAAACACAGCCTGGCACTCTAGCCATTACCCAGCGACTAACCATAATCTTTAAAATAAAAGTCAGAGAATTAGTAACAGATATCTGCAGACATGTGATAAGCCACTCGCCACTTACCGGTACTTCTCTGTTGGGTGATCCTAACGCTAAAATGTAGAGTCCCAACTATGGGTCACATATCAAATATTTTTCTAAATTGAGAGCTCATCTCTAATAGAGATCCCCAAGTCTCCAAAACTGCCACTAAGATTATAGAAAGATAGAAAACGCCTTTTTATACAGCACCTACAGCATTTTAATTCTTGTCTGGTTTGGTGGTAGAAGAATAAACTTTAGCAGATCACTAGAATTCTCAGAATTTGTTAGAGTATGGAAATACATGTAGTTTTTGGTGTCACGTTTTGTTAGCCGACTCCTCTTTACTTAAGAGCAATGGGCCTGATCCAGACTTAATAACGACAGTCAATTTACGTAATCAACACGCGTAAATCTGGCTATGGGAATGCATTGCGCATGATGTTACGCATCATAACTCTAATCATACATAACTTGTATGTAACTCCGTGCGATAGGGGGTGACATCTCAACGCAAGCCGCTTTTGCGCATTGTGGGCAGAGAGAGGCATTTATATTGTACAGTATGGGCTGGGTGAGGCACTTACATACAACAAGGGATTATGTATGAACAGAGATACACAAGGAAAAGTTAAGGTAGGGTTCTGAACACGTAAGTCAGCTAAGTTAAGTGCATGCGCAGAGAGTGCCAGGGGAGTGCATTATAGTCAGTTGTGCGTAACTCGGGTACGCTTGCTTATGTACGATCTTAAGTCTGGATCAGGCCCAATGACACACACAGAAGGGCTGGGTCAGGATACAAGTGGGCAATCCCACTTAGACAGTACTGATCCGGTATTGAGAAGAATGTGTGGCTAGCGCTTAAGATGGCCACTCACTAGAGTGATTATTGGTCTGATCATCCAGTTATCAGGTGAGTGGGCCAATCATCACTCTAATATGCGGGCAGGGGATGCAGTTGCTGGTCCTATTTAGAAAATGCTACAGCTGCCAGCTGAATTGCGACTGCTTCATTTCAGAATATTTCTATTTCTATATATTTATATTTATTTACACTGTGATTTGTAATACTGGGTACATCTAGCAAAAGGCCCCATTTTACCAGAGTACCTGTTCTCTGCACCTGTTCTCTCCAACACACCAGGAAGAGAACAGGGGCGGGCTGTAGGCATGAGTGCTGCAAAACATTCAAAGTTAGGGTTAGGTTACTGGAGATGGAGGGTTAGAGTTAGGCTGTAAGTGATGGAGGGTTAAGATTAGGGATAGGCTATGGAAGAAAGAGGGTAAAGACTAGGTTAGACTAATAAATGGGATGGTTAGGGTTAATCTGTGGGATATGGAGGGTTAAGGTAATAAACATTTTTTAGGGTAAGGGTTGGGGTTAGAGGAAATTCTTATCTGCTGGCGGGGCACCATTAACATAGGTTGCATTCTCCGGTTAGAAAGTGTAGCTTCCGAAAAAAGGATATTCAAAAGGCTGCCGGGAAGGAGGGTTAGGGTTAGGGCAGTGAGAGGGGAGGGTTAGGGTAATATTTAGGGGAAGTAGTGGGGGACTTTTTTGTGAGTGTCACTCATTGTAAGTTTGTGTGTGTATATATACTGGGATTTTCTAACCGGGGACCCACACCCGTTATATATATATATATGGTTTCAGGACTGGTTATATCCTTTATTTAAAAGCCTCTAAATGTCACTCATTGTAAGTTTGTGTATATATATATATATCCGAAAAGCGTTTGCCGGTCAGACCAGCCCTATTCCAAACAATTATACAGCTGTCAGTTAAATGGGTTAAGTTAGGGTTAGGTAAAAACACCTACCTGTCAGCACAAAATTCTACAAAACTCCGCGAGTCACAGCACCGCCACTTTCTTAAATGGAGACTGGCGCCAATTGCCAGCGGTCGCCATACAGCTGTCAGAAATCAGACCATTGTACCAGCAAACCACCTCCTCTGAGGAAATAATCAGTCAGAATTCTGTATCTACCTGATGTTACTAAAAGAAGAGAAATAGTTACATAGTGCTAGTAGTATGTACGATGCCGAAAGCAATTCTTAAATTGAACTTGCTCAACTGAAATATTGCTTGTTAAAGTAGTTTTACATAAGTAGCGCTAGTGACAGAATTGTCTACATAGGGCCAGATCCAGAGCTACGTTTCCATCACGTTTCCAGACATAGCGTATTTTCTACGTACTCCCCTCGCTCTTACGTACTTTGGCCATTTTACATTTTCCGAACCCTACCTTAACTTAATGCTGCTTAAGGACCGGATACAGATTTAAGCTTGTCAGGTGATTTACGCACGCAAGGTGTGTAAATCACCTGACATGCGCCCTCCAGCTGTTACGCTAGGATTACTATAGTAAACCTAGCGTTTAGACAATCGGAAGGAACTCTGTTTCGTCCGAGACCATTTGCGTGCAAATGCTAAAGTGGGCGGGGGGAAGCATGTAAAGTGTACAGTGTGGGAGGGGGCTCCCACACTGTAGCGGATCAGCGGTCGTACGGACCGCTGATCTGCCCGTCGCATTTAAGGCAGGCTTATGGCAGCGTAAGCTGCCATAAAGCCCGCACGACAGAGGGGAGAGACAGGGGGCGTGCACTCCCCTCTGTCTTGCGTCATTTCAGACCCATGCACGCACGCGGAAAGCATGCGGGGTCTGAATCCAGTCCTAAGTACTGATATACGTACAGGCTACACGTGCGTACATGTCTAATCATGCCCATACTGTATGATTTAAATGCCTCACCCCGCCTCCGAAGCGTAATTACGGATGTTGTTTGGTTGGCACGCCCCTTCGTTCGTAGTTACGCTGTTGATAATAGGCTGGTACGTGCGTTCAGAGTTACATGGCGCAACATCTGCTGCTCACATGCGCAGTACATACAAAACAGCGTTTTTATGTCGGGGGTTAGCGTACTTAGTTCTACCCCATATTGACAAGATCTGATCTCCTTTAGTGAATTATTTATCACTATTATTAAAATTTAAATATATTTGAACACCCCAATCGCCTACAGTGACACATTAGTACTTCTTGTGCAGTGGAGAATATATTTTGCGTCTGTATTACAAGAAATAGTCTTCAAATTGCAATGAACACATTCAGACTACTAAGAGACAGCATTATATATTTCCCTCCAGCATCATTCACAACTAAACCTTATAATGGAGACATTTTACAGATGCATAACAATTTTGTGTATAAGTAGAGTGGTTTACATGACATGGATGCAATTTATATTCATTATGATTCATGTAGAACATATCATCCTGACCTGCAGGGAAAAGAACATCATATAATTTGGCAGAGGTTGTTGCCTTTATAGCTCAAAAACGCAATATTTTTCATGTCTGGTTTCAATAATGAGCAACAGTTCAGAAACATTCTCACTCCTCCTCCCCCAAATAACCATATCATTTGGAACAGAACACGATTTTTATTGCACTAATTAAATGCAAGCATACTAGATGTATGTTTAATTAGGCTGTAATGACTCCTGCCTTAGATGCCCTGTTCAGAGGCCACACATTAAAGTGAGAGATAAAGGACAATTTACTTTTACACGTTAATTGTTAGTTGACTAACTGACCAGTCCAAAATCATTAACTTGCACAGACTAATATGCTCGTTAAATGGCAGCTAATAGCATATTGATGAAGCCTAATTAAAAATGTTAATTAGTTTCAAGTTTATGATTATTATATAAGGATCCATTTAAAAATTGTGTGTGTATGTATA
>WWET01005932.1:49937-62087 GCA_011038615.1 Limnodynastes dumerilii
TCTCTCTCCATATATATACACACACCTTGGCTTATTGAGGTCACTTTCCATCTAAACAGTCTGTACTAATGTTAACATTTTAGCTGCTGTGTGTCTGAAGGCTACGTCACGTTATCGAGTACAATCCGAATGATTCCGCAGTGTGGGCTTGTGGACGCACACCCCGTTACTTTGAATCGCACATATACCGCACGCATAATGCGCTACTATTTGCACTCTGGATCGGGGCCAGTGACTACACGTCTGAATTTCACTAAAAACGTGCACATAATAGGCCAGATCCTCACCTACGGCTGACAGAGGAATTACGAATTGCTTGTCAAGAAACATGATATGTTAGCGTACCGGCGATCTTTGTTACGTACGCTCGCCGGTACGAGAAAGGGGCTGAACCCCTAATTTACGAATGTTGTATCTCCGCCGTAGAGGCGGAAATAGACATTTAAATTAGGGATCGGGGCGGGGGAAGGCCCGATATGACTTTGTCTGCTTCTGTGCAAGGGGCGTGCACTCCCCGCTATGCTGACATATGTAATGACCTCGCACGTCCAGCTCATCCAGACTCGAGCAATGGTCCAGATCCAGGCAATGGTGCGATCCTAAATATTCCAGTTCTACGCTCTTAATATGTGCTTGTATCTGTGCAATCTGATCAGCACATGTTCCGCCATATCCAAAGGACACTTCCATCAGCCTCCACCAGGAGAGCCAGGTTGCTCTCACAAGTGGACATTTTAAGGTAGGATACTGGGGTTCGGAAGAGGGGAGAGTTTATAGAACCACTCCTGCAAATGCCTGAACGCTCAACTCCAAGCACAGCAAAATCAATCCAAGGGTCTGGTCCAATGATACTTAGGACAGAGGGGCTGGTCTGAATGCCCAAGACAAATTACAGTATAAGCGGTCCAATGCTTGTACATGTGGAGTACATTGGGGGCCTAGACACAGAACATACCATAGTACATAACTATAATATATGTGCCATGAGTAATGTGGGCTATTTGATGATGATGATGATTATTATTATTATCATATATTTATAAAAATAATTTGGATACAACGTCGATTTTTTTGGCTTTACTCAAAAACATCAAACTTTTTTTTACTGTTAATTATAAGTGTATATTCATGTTATATGAACATTGGAACAGGATGATTATAATATTTTCACCTCTTATATTATATTAGGGTTTTTGCATAGACTCAGTGATTTGTAATACCCTTATAAATTACAGTAAAGGACTTGAGGACACTGCGAATGGGAAGAAGATGCCTTATTGCTATTAGATTGTAAGCTCCTATGAGCACGCTTAGGTATAGTGATAATAATGGACCTGATTCACACTTAAGAAGAAGCTGAATCCCTGTGTGTATTTTTAGGAAAGGATAAACCATGCATGTTCAGGACACGGAGTTACGCATGAGATCCAGGTGTTACGTACGGGAGGAATCCATTACACACGGACATGAACTCCGTCCTGAGCAGAGATCAGTAAGAAGGGGCGGGGCCAGTCCTCCGTAAGAAGGAAGTTAAGAAGAGTGGGTGGGGGTGGCATATATATGGGGCATTAAGGGCGCGATTTGCTAAGCACGCAAGTACTTCAGCATATTAAGCACAGACATACACATGTAATGTATAAGAGGTCTGGGATTGACATATGTGTATATTATAATATATGTGGGGTATATCAGGGTCTGGTAATGTCATTCTATACACAGTATATAGAGTGTCATTCCCAGACTCTAATATACCCCATGTATATTATAGTATGTGCCATAGGATCTCAACCAGTGGTACAAGTATCACTGTCTGGTGGTACTCAAGGTGACCGGGCAACATTGAAAAGAGATAGCAGTTGTACTTGTATTTTAACCAGGTGTGCTACCAAATGGCAGAGAGCAAATTAATAAAATGTCTTGGGGTTGAATGGAATGTGTAGAAAATGTACTTTAAAGTAACTGCAAAAATATGTAAAAAAAAATAAGAAAAAATATATTTGGGTAGTGAATACTGGGGTAGATCCAGACATAAGTGCTTGTTACATTACATCGCGTAGCATATTTACACTAGCGGATTTTCTAGACACTCCCCTCGCTCGGACATACTTTGGCTGTTTTATGCTTCTCAAACCCTATCTTAACTTTTCAAAGCGTAACTACTGACGTACGTAATGGATCCACGTATGTAACGGCCTAACGCGGCCCATACTGTACGATTTAAGTGCCTCCCTCTGCCTACCAAGCATAATTACGGGTGTTGTATGGATGACACGCCCCTTCGTTCTTCGTTACACTGATGGTACGTACGTTCAGAGTTACGTGGCGTAACATCTGCCGAGGGCATGTGCAGTTGATACTAATGGGTGATTTTACGTCAGCGGCTAGCGTTAATAACTCGCGTACATAGTTTAGGATCTGGCCCCATGTGTCTACATGATATGCATAGTGGTACTTAATCTGATTCCGCGGTGTGTAACTGCTGCTCCATAAAAAAGGTTGAGATTGTCATTCACAGGCCCATAATAAATCCCACATCATGTATCTGGAATATAACTGAATTTAGTAGTAGCTGGCAATGTTTTGGCATGTACTCTTTTGTTATAATGGACTGTACGTGTCTACTCTTGCCCATTCTATGTTTCAGATTTACCAAGCTGCAGAGAAGAAAAAGTGGTATGTTGCCCATAGCAACCAATCAGATCCAAGCTCTCGCTTTCCTATTAAATACTAGAAAATGTCAGCTAGAATCTGATTGGTTGCTATGGGCAATGTCTCCACTTTTCCTTTCCTGCAGCTTAGTAGAACTGGCCCATGTCTTTAATTGCAGTATGTATCCGATCTCCGAACAAAACAACTGGCCAGAGGGACCACATAGTAAGATTGTCCATTAACCACCTAATTCACACTGTGCGTCTCTGCAACTGATGGATTACACAAGAAACCTGGCTTTCAATGACCTTCAGATGGTGGCAAACAAGAATATGACTGAATTAACGTCTGGCCTACTGACAATAGCTGCATTTGCCAAAGCAGAGCTGGATAATTTGATTTCTTTGCTGTGGTTGATATTTTGCCAGCCCACAAGAGGGAATTAAATAACTAAATTCTTCATGACGAACTTCTCTCTGGAGACTGCCGTCTTGTTGTGTAAATTTAGAGAGCTTGCCGTCCTTCCTGGCTTATTGCCAGAGCAAATAGTTTTGTGTTGTTTATAAAGAGCGATTTTAAAGAGATATAAATAAAGAAATGCAAATAATGTCCTAATAGACCTTTCATGCGGTGCAGTTATCAATTAGAAGCTTTAGTCTTCAGTTATTCATAAATGTGTAAACTGAAATGATGCAAGAGACGACCATTGACTGGTTGATGAAGGAAAAGAAATGAAAGCCATTCCAAAAAAGATTAATGACCAAAAACAGTATAGGGGAGCAGAAACCTGATTTAATACCTACTACATTGTGTGTATACATTTCTATGGGACCACAGACAAGGTGAAGCTTACGTTGTATATAAGTGCTACATTATATGCTGGTGCTATTTAAAAAATATGTATATATAATTAAAACATTTTACATTTCAGAATTGTTGCTATTTGCTAATATATCTTGGCTTTTACCTCAGCTAATAATGACATAGATCTGTGTTCCCATTGGATAACCACAGTCACATGGCACATAATGTATAGAAACATGCCATGGACCATTTTAGTTGCTCTTCTTTGCATTTATGTCCTTCTGGAGATATGGCCTCCAGAACTGAACACAGTATTCTAGGTAATATCGTACCAACGATCTATAAAGGGGCATAACTACTTCTCTCTTTCTGCTACTAATTCCTCTCCCTATGCAAACCAAGCATCTGATTTGCCTTTCTCATTGCTTTGTTACATTGATTGGCTACCTCTAAGTCACATGAAATAATGACTCCAAGATCCCTTTCCTGTTCAGTAGTTTCTAATGTAGTGCCATTAATGCTATATTGAGCTTTTGTGTTTTTGTGCCTCAAGTGTATTATTTTGCATTTTTTGGCATTAAACTGCAGTTGCCACACTCTTGACTTCCAGTCTACCTAGATCATCCCTCATTTTGTTTACCCCTCCAGGCATGTCTACCCTGTTACATATCTTGGTGTCATCTGCAAAAAGGCATATTTTCCCCTCGATACCACAGGCAATATCACCTATAAAGATATTAAATAGCACTGATCCAAGTACAGAACCCTGGGGTACTCCACTGGTTACCTTACCATACCCAGAATGGATTCCATTTACTACTACCTCTGTTGTCTATCCTGTAACCAAGACCCTCTGTCAAGTCCCAAAGTTTCCAGCTTATTTAACAGTCTGCGATGTGGCACAGTGTCAAAAAGCTTACTAAAATCTAGATAAGCTATGTCGACAGCTCCCTCTTTATCTAATACTTTACTGACCTGGTCAAAAAATTCAATAAGATTTGTTTGACATGATCTTCCCCCAGTGAATTCATGCTGCTTGGGATCCTGTAAGTTACTGGATTTAAGATACTGTTAAGATATTTGTTCCTTTAACAGTGTTTCCATCAGTTTCCCTACTACTGATGTTAGACTCACTGGTCGGTAGTTTGATGCTTCTTCCCTACTTCCACTATTATGTAGAGGGACGACATTTGTTATTTTCCAGTCCTCTGGAATCTCCCCAGTTATTAGTATTAAGCTGAAAAACTTCTCTCCTTTCCTGTTTTTTTTATTTTTAAAATTTATATTTATTGAGGCAATATTAAGATACAACTGTACAATTCAGTAAAGCATTAGAATTACACAAATACAAACATGTGAGAATGTCATGGAATCACAAGGAAGCAACCTAAACTGTGGCCTAGTATTCACCAGTCCCTGACGGCAGACCACGGCAGGTCACTAAACAGGTATGAGCCCTGGGGTAACTAGAGAAGCTGGTAGGTGGTAAAGGTGAGAAACGAATAGTTGACTGGGGCACAAAGAGACAGGTGCGGGGGTATGGTAAGATGGGAACTGGGAGCTGGACATGAGGAGCAATGGATAGGTGCAGAAGTTCCATGGCAAGTTACCAGAAACTGGACATAGGGAACACTGGAACAAGAGGGTTAAACTGTAACAAACACAGTACCGTGTACAGTAAACCTAGTGAGCCTGATACTCTGACAATAAAAGGAGGGCTGGAGTACACAGATATAGAGCCTATGCTAATTAGAGCTGGTTGCACCTGTGTTGTAACCTGAGTGCTGGACCTGAAGTTGTTAGGCAGCAGCACACCAGCAGACTAATAAACAGTCAGCAGTAGACTGGAGAGAACAGGAATGGAGAGCAGAGACATGAGCTCTGATAGAGACTACAGGGTAAATCTAGACCTAAGTGCTTGTTCCGTTTCACCGCGTAATGTATTTATGCTAGCGTTTTCTCTATGCACTCCCCTCGCTCATACGTACTTTGGGCGTTTTACGCTTCCCACACCCTGCCTTAGCTTTTCAAAGCGTAAGTACTGACGTACATAATGGATTAATGTACGTAACTGCCTAACTCGGCCCATACTGTACGATTTAAATGCCTCCCTCCGCCTACAAAGCGTAACTACGGGTAGTTACGCTGATGATACGTACGTTCAGAATTACGTGGTGTAACATCTGCTGCGTGCATGCGCAGTAAATATTAATGGGCGATTTTATGTCAGCGGCTAGAATAAAATTGCTAGCGTATGTAGGTCTGGATCTGGGTCTACATGAGTAAATCAAATAAACAGATGCCTCAATATTTTTTCCTTTGTTGTTTGACACAAAATAATTCCTTATATGGGATTCTACAGAAAGCAACTACAAATACACATTGACATTTGCAGGTCAAGGCTACAAACATATTAAAAAAAGGAGAGGAGGGACAATGGACCTGTTCCAGACCTATGCTTGCCGGCGTTAAAATATCGGGCGCAAGCGTAAGATTGGCAGATGTTGCCCGGCGTAGCTATGGCAACGCCCGATCGAGGATTGGGCGTCCTTAGCAGCGTAGTAGCACTGGAGGGGGTGTCCCCCAGCATTACTAAGCTGCAGTTAGTGCAAGTAGGCAGGAAGGGTAATGAGGCTGGCAGGGGGGCATTTGAGTTGCAACGCCGCCATCCCAGCTTATTAACACTCGCTTACGCCAGGTGAAGTTAGGGTAGCCTTCAGCCGGCATAAGCAAGTATTAATACGTTAGGACAAGGGGGAGTGTCGGGGGAGTGCTGCGATGTTACGCTGAGCGTTAGACCGCTCAGTGTAACATCGTAGCTCTGGATCAGGCCCCATGACTTTATGAAGTCTCGTTTCCACAGTAGAATAAAAAAAATGATCTGAGTAGTTAAACACAGACATGTATAGGTACATAGTAGTTTAGGAAACAGGAAGCCGCACACAGATAATTTAAGTCTCATCAAAGAATAAGCCTAATTTATAAAGAATTAATCCGTCAAAAGAGGAACAGGGGGGAAATAACCAATAGAATTGGCCAAAATTGGCTCAATATTGATCCCCCGGTGCTACCCAACCATTTAATTATATAGTACAGAACAGAAAAAGGGATGATAGGGTGCACTCTCGAGCCTCTAGATTAGGGACAGCAAAACCAAAAAATGTAGAGTATAAAATATACACCTTTAATAAGTAGAGGAGAGGAGGGTTAATTCATTTAATACGAGCAAAATATAAACTCCCGGGGTGTGGGTGATGGGAGATGTCACTCATCCTCTGTTATCTTCTCCCATTGGTCCATTGTTCCAGAGGGGGGAGGAGTGGGAGGGGTTGATGAGTGGTCTGGTGAGGTGATGTACGTGACCGCCTCACTTCTCTTCTGGATTTGCCCGCCCTCCCGGCCCCTTTTTGACTTATGGTTAAGACGGTTAGCTGGTATGTCATGGGAGGAAAGCAGTTGTTGTACATGGTGAGGTGGTACGCAGGTACATCTGGTGGTGTAAGAGGAAGTTTATAGAGTGCAACTCACACGATTGGTTTGGAAGAAGGATGAATGCCTCAGGCCGTAGAACCGTCTTTACGGACGGTCTCGTGTAGAACTCGGGAAAGAAGTGTTGTGCCTGGGGCTAGCTGGGTGTGCCTGGTGTTTGAATTGTGTGTTGGTTCAAGTTATACATGGTTAAAGTGTTATGCATAGTGATGTTTTAAATGGTCATTTGTCCAATTTCTGGTTATCAATTCGATGCTCTTAAGGAATGAGACTATTAGTTTTTTACTGCTTTCATTGGCCCCCATCAAATTTAAGCGTAGTCTTCCTTAAGACGGCTACATGCTTTTGAAATTAATAAAATTTAACATAATTTTAATTCCCACAAATCGGTGTCTGTGTCTTTATTTTTATGTAAGGTTAGATAAGGGGTGACATCTCTCATCACACTCATCACACATGGGACGTTTACAATTAAAAAATTCTAATCCATATATGGTTGCAACCATATATGGATTGGAAATTTCGAATTGTACTTATTAAAGGTGTATATTTTATACTCTGCATTTTTTGGTTTTGCTGTCCCTAATCTAGAGGTACGAGAGTGCACCCTATTATGTATAGGTACATTTCAGGAGCTGCGGTTGCTAGTCTGGCCGACCAGCTGAATGGTGGCTGTATAATTGCCTAAAGGCTCAGCAAATAGAAAATTGCTATAGCGAACAGGAACCTATTTTGACCTGTCCCCAATAGCGACAGGCTACGATGGGATTAGGTTAAGGTTAAGGTATATGGGGAAGGTTAATCTAAGGCTATGGGACATTAAGGGTTAAAGTTTGGCTGCAGGACATGGAGGGTTAGGGTTAGGCGGTGGAACATGGAGGGTTAGGGCTCAAGAAGGGGAAGGCTAGGGTTAGGGCTGAAGGTGAAGGTTAGGGTTAAACAGAGGGTTAGTGTTGGGGGGAGTTACCAAAGAAATCTTCGTGACTGCACCACAGCCTCTGCCTAAAATGGAGACTGCCATTCAACTGCTATTCGATGGTCTGTTGGAAAACAGATAATCGTACCAGCTAACCACACCCATATTCCAGGATTGTCAAATTGGTTAATATGACATTAAACAAAAATCATTAAGATGTTTCAACAACAGCCTTGTCCCAGACCACGTGGTATCTTGAAACATTGTTTAATAGCAACATGAATTATAAGGGGTAAAGATGTTAAGTAATTCTTGGGCCATGGACGCCTCTAGACAATCAATGCGAAAGTTTTTATGACAACAGCTTAATAGATGGGGGATCAGGGAGAAGCATGATAGGATGCAGTTGTTGGTCCAATTGTATGATCTTTGACACTGATACAGCCAACAGCTGAATTGCGGCCGTATCAGTACTGAAATCCTGTGGATATTCCTTTTGGGAACGGGTACTATAGCAAGTGGCCCTATTTAAACAAAGTACCCCTACCCAATAGTGAATTGTGCTCTCCCTGACGGGCTGCAACGACTGCAGTTAGGTAATAGAAGGGGAAGATTAGGGTTTGGCTGTGGGAGATGGGCTGGATCCAGACCTAGTTAAGTGCTTGAGCTTAGTTACTCCTGGGCTAAACCATGTTGATTTCAGGGGGAGTCAAGGTAATTGTAGTCTTTGCATGCAGGGATATATCTTTGAATTGCTTACTGCACACAGATACTGACCAGCTTTATGATCACACTGTTATTTAGAGTTGTGATAGGAAACATCACCTCTAAAGTCTAATACTGTTTGCAATAGATGAAATTTGACTCCTCTGCAATCAACATGGTTTAACCCAAGAGTAACTAAGTTTAAGCACTTAACTAGGTCTGGATCCAGCCCATGGGGGTTAAGTTTGACTGATATAAGGTTAGGGTTAGGCTGAAAGAAGAGGAGGGTTAGGCTGTGGGACATAGAGGGTTAAGGTTAGGCTGATAGAAGGGGAGGGTAAGAGTGAGGATTAGAGCACGGGTTAGAGGGGAATACTACCTGTCACCATTGAATCAATCAGTTACTGAATACTTGCGGTGTCTTTGCTGTCTTCTTTAGTGATGTAAAAATGTCAATGAGAGGAGAAACACCTGATGATACCAATGTGTCTGCATGACAGAGAGCTGTCATCTAAAACATAGACAGAGAGATATTGGAAATACTGATGAGTCTGCATATCTGAAATACACGCTCTCTGTCTGATGTATCTTGCCCCATTCGTTCCTCTTTGAATCAACCCCTGCTAGAATTATAGGTAATATACACAAAAATATATCATAAAAAGATGGAGTGGACAAGGCAGTGCTAGGCCTATTAGCAAATTTCCAAAGGGGCCACCGGCAGATACTGGTCTGCCCTCCCTTCATCACTGCTCAGCTCTGAAAAGAAGATTGTTGATGCCTTCAGATTCCGCACAGTAATGTGCAGGCAAAGAAATTCCTTTGATTGGGAGCACTATTAATATCAATTGAGAATGATTGTTTATTTAGCAAAATACAGGAATCTTAATTATCATCAATTCATATATTCCTTATGTTTATTAGTATTAAAGCAAATGTAAAGGAAACAGAAAAATACTGGGACCGGATTGAGAATTATGCAAAGCGGATGATCTATGGATTGTGCAAGAATTCCATGCATCTATTTTGCACATGTACACATATATTAGTTATGCATTGGAGTGCAGTACAAACGATTTAGCATTCCACACTGTAAGACTTTCCGATTTAAAATAAAATACAAAAATGAAATTCCCAATTAGAAAATCAAAGAGATGAATTGCCAAACTGCAAGTTGAAATATTGAGATTGCAACTGTGCAAAAATGGTTTAATTGAACATGAAAGAAGCCAATTGTAGAATTGTTTTATGGTGTAACAGACCTAGAAGTACCTTTATGCCTTGTAAGTCGTCTTTGGGCTGATCCAGAGTTTCAGAATAACAGCAAACAGGTGAGGAATTGTAAACCTTGACAAAACCATGCTGAGAGGGACTGTTTCATGGCTATACAATAAATTAGAGTTTAAAGTTAATGTTGTTCAATGTGTGTAAGATAGTATTTGATTTCCAGTATTATCTCAATGCTGATGACACCCAAATTTCCCTTTCGTCTCCTCTCTTGGAATATGGGGCCAGTTCATAGATAAGGATTGTACACAAGGGCTTAGCCAAACCCTTACTGTTCCATTTAAAAAGCTCCCACCTCCCACCATGTGGACATGTTTTAAGCCTGAACGACTTCCAGCACAGGAAATATTGATCTTGAGGATTCAGAACCATGATGGACATCAGTAGCTTGGACATGCGCACAGGATAAATATGGCCATTATCCACACGCAACATGCGGAAAGTGGCGAACCGAACACGGTGCTCCAAAAGGTAAGCCTGAAAACCAACCCAATCCTTCCCCTAATTCTAACCCTAACCCTACCCTTCCATTACCCTAATCCTAACCTTCCCTTCCCCGCAGCCTGACCCTAACTCTCCCTTCCCTGCAGCCTGACCCTAACCGTCCATCTCCCTCAGCCTGACCCTAATCCTCCCTCCCCTGCAGCCTGACCCTAACCCTGGAGAGGTTACTCACCTTTCCCGTGGTGCAGGTCCTGCGGTAGCGGTGGCGGCGGCAGTGTTTCCGAAAAGGAATGGGTGAGTATGTCGATTGGCATACTCACCCATTCTGAAAAAATAATTCTAAAATGGAGGGGTATTAGAAATAGGGACATCCAAAAAGGAACATTCGGATGTCCCTATTTCAGAAATCCCTCATTCCATTCTGGGGACTGCAACAGGAGATATTTCTTTAGAAAGCTGCTTTACATTTCCTTGTGTATTAGAAAAAAAATAAAGCAATTCTTTTTTAAACCTGTTTCATGTTTGAAAAAAATCTTAAAAGGAGTTCTAATCATACCAAATATTTAGTTAAGTAAAATACTGATTTTATATATATTAAATAAAAAAGTCACTTCTTCATCAGTACGGAAGTCAACTGGTTTCAATATCTACAAGAGGAACCACAGTTCAGGCCACGGCTGATTGAAGTGAGATAAGAAAAGTAAAAGAAGCATATAATGAGCTATATTGTTACTTCTACTACAGGGGATATCAGGAAGCCTTCCAGCAAAGATTAACATTGTAATAAATTTGCACCTTCAACATCTTGTGCTCATTTAATATAAATGTGAGATAAGCCTTTGCTGCAAGACATACTCCTTTAATAAAATACTCCAACTACAAGAACATAACATTTACTAAACAAAGTTTAATGACCAAACAGGCTTGTACTGGGTAAAGTAGGGGAAAATAACGGCTAATAGAATGCGTATTTGTTTTTATTTGCTGGTCAGGAAAATGTGTTCTCCACCAGGAGATTAGAAACTCAGATCCGGATTCACAGTTACGTAGTTTTCGTGTTACATACGTTGTTTTAAGAATTGAGCTACTACGCAATGCGTACCATTTCTGTACGTAGATTGTGTAAGCGCAGTCTAAAGACCTTATTTATGCTACCTACGTACCATTTCTGTACGTAAATTGCGTAAGTGCAGTCTAAAGACCTTATTTATGCTACCTACGTACCATTTCTGTACGTAGATTGTGTAAGCGTGGTCTATAAATGGTACGTAGATAGCGTAAATAAGCATGCGTAATAGCTCAATTCTTAAAACAACGTACGTAAGACAAAAGCTACGTAACTGTGAATCCGGACCTCAGTTCACAAGTTGATGGAGGAAAAAGCTACAAGAAACATTCACATCATATTTTAGAAAATGATTCACTGTAACTTAATTTTTTGTACATTTATGACATTCCCAAATTTACCACAGAGAAGAAATTAGCAGAATATATATTTATTTGCCTTGTCTCCATTCTATTCATTCAATGAAATATGAACACAGTTGACAAATAGTATTGTAATGAAGGGCAAGATCATTTGGTGCAAAAAATAAAGAACCGGATCCAGGGCCGCCATCAGGGGCCAGGTACAGCCTGGATTATTGTCCCAGGCCCGGAGACAGATAAGGCCCGCCGACACTTACCTTAGCTCCAGAGGCGGAACTAGTGAGTCATAGGCCCAGGTGCAAATATATGCTTTGGGCCCCCCCCCCCAGCCAATGTACCTCCAGCCCTCCTCAGTATCTCCCATCATGTGCCTCCAGCCCCCCTCAGTATTCCCCCATATGTGCCTCCAACTCCCCTCAGTACTCTCC
>WWET01005932.1:65258-81015 GCA_011038615.1 Limnodynastes dumerilii
AGGGTATAAATACACCCCAATGACAGCAGAGCTGTCATTAGCGTCGGGATGTCCTGTTGCGTCGGTCCATAGGGTTTTTATTTTTCAAAGACCTCCCCCACGGATTAAAAGCTTGGAAGTTGGGATCCTATTCAGGATAGTAAGTACTTATTTTTATTTAATATTTTTATGCTATTTTTTTATTCATTTATTTTATGTATTTTATAATTAGCGGTAATTAAAAAAAAAATTATTTGGTGTGTTAAATAATCATTGTTTATTTTTAGGAGAGCATTAAATGTTAAGTCTTTTTTTAATGGTAGGGGGCCGGCCCTATATTTTATTTTGTAGCTAGGAGGGGTATTCTTTTTTGTTTTGTTGTAATGCATGACAGGGCATGCTTGCATTTGTGGTTCTCCAAGCGCTAGCATGCCCTGCCATCCTTGGGCATGCTGATGATTGTAGCACTAAAAGCCACTAAAACCTGGGAAATTCATTGGCGGTGTGAAAGGGACAGACACGTGAATTTCCCGGGTTTTTGTGTGCTAAAAATTGTCCTTTTTTTTTTGACCTGGCATTTCATCCCAGGAAGAAAATACAGGGTTTTTCACCGTTGGCGGTGTAAAAGGGGTATAAGAAGCAGAGGCTTCTTAGGTGCGTAATTGGGTGATTTTTGCCATTGGGCATGCATAGTCATTGTGACTACGCAATCTACGTAGCCCTCAGGCATGTAGATGAACTACATGCAGTCTTTAAAGACTGCACATAGTTTTTTGGGTAAAAGGAGGAGATAATTAGCAGCCTCCAGGGATAATTAGGTAAAGTGGGTGGGGGATGTAGATTAGGCTGGGAGGGAGGGCTGGGCATTGTCCGTGTGTATTTTCTTTCCTTAAGAGGGAAATATTTAGCATATTTACCCATTCATTTGCAGAAGCCGCCTCCCGTCTGACCCATCGCACCCGCAGCAGACCACACTGGAGAGGTGAGTAACCTCTCAAGAGACTTTTAGGGTTAGGCTCTGGCGGTGGGAGGGTTAGGGCTAGGGTCATGGAAGGGGAGGGTTAGGGTCAGCCTGCAGGTAGGGGAGTTTTAGGGTTAGGCTACGGGGAAGGGAGTTTTAGGGTTAGTCTGTGGGAAAGGGATGGTTAGATTCAGGCTGTGGGGAAGGGATGGTTAGTGTCAGGCTGTGGGGAAGGGAGGGTTGGGGGTCAGGCTATGGGGAAGGGAGGGTTAGGGTCAGGCTGCAGGGAAGGGAGGGTTAGAGTGATGAAAGGGAAGGGTTACGGTCAGCCTGCAGGTAAAGGAGTTTTAGGGTTAGGCTGTGGGGAAGGGAGGGTTAGTGTCAGGCTGTGGGGAAGGCAGGTTAAGGGTCAGGCTGTGGGAAAGGGAGGGTTAGGGTCAGGCTGCAGGGAAGGGAGGGTTAAGGTGATGGAAGGGTAGGGTTAGGGTAAGGATTAGGGTAAGGATGAGGTTAAGGGTTGGGGTAAGGCTTGGGGATGGAATTATGCCCACCTTTTAGTACATCGTCTTCAGCCTGCAGAGGATTGGTTGCGAGGATCGATTGCATCATCGAGGCAAAGCAATCGAATTCCTAGTCAGTTTTCGGAAAAGGGCTGTTCTCAGCAGCGAGCCACACCCCACTGAAAACAAATTTCAATCTACTAATTATTTTCACATAGATTAAATTCAAAGTACTATTAAATATCTCCACACATGACAATGCAAGTGGAAACACACTGAGTATAGTATCAGATGTTAACCAGACCAGTGCTGCCCCCAGTTAAATATTTACACAACTTAACTAGAAACAACACACATTTTAAATATTATGGCTGGTCCATTAAAGGCTGCCCATGTTAGGAGGCCTTCATACTCCCGGCAGGTGTTTCCTTTCATGCTTCATCCATTATTATCCTACGTGCTCACCTTTATATTAACATTCTGGACTTGTGTAGTCTATGGACATATGTCATTCTAACAGTGCTGCACTTGTTCTGTACTGAAAATAAAGTTTTCTATGAAAATATGGACGAGAGAAGCTCAGAATAAATCCATTGTACTTCTTTATGTGTAATATCACACAGACTGCATCTATAAACGTGCATCTTTAACATCCTATCTGCCCAGCCCAGGGTTGATGGGAGTCAAATTTTAAGTTAGAGACAAGTATGTTTGTGGCTTGTCATGTCATGGGGCCTGATCCAGAGCAACGACCGCAAGCGAGCGTACGACGAGCGTATGCGAAAATTCGGGAAAAAATTCGCAACGCGCATGCCCAGTATGACAGCTTCCGGTCGCCCGGGCGTCATGAGCGAATAGCGGGCGTATTGTGAGCGTATTTTTCGCTCGCGGGGCGTTCGTTCTTTACGATGGTCGGCTGGGCGCCCGTTTTACTACAGGGAGGCGGGGATAGCCATTTAAATTGTACAGTATGGGCGTGCTAAGCCCGTACGCTCAGCGTATTTTGTGCGAAATTTCGTACGGCCGACGGTCGTACCCAGTGTAGGGTATAGGCGTCGTATGCAGGTACTTTACTATGGGAGTGTTAGGGGCGTGTATGGTTTTTCGCACGGTCGAACGTACGCATTCGCCCGTCGTGCGAATTTTCGTAGCGCTGGATCAGGCCCATGAAGTGTAATAGTTTATGGCAGCCTGAACATTTTATTGAGCACTATATTTTCCCCACTTCTGGTTGCTACGGTGACAATAACTAATTTGTATTATAACTAATAATACAGATGACACCTCAATGTTTTCTGTATCACTACTGAAATAAAATAAAAAAATATTAAAATATTAAAAAATAATTCCTTATCTTCTACTCACTCTCTTCTCTGCAATATCTATGCTCTCTCATCTGCTCTGCCCACACTCTCTCCTCCACTCTGTCCATTCTCTCTCCTCTGCTCTGTCCACACTCTCTCCTCCACTCTGTCCACACTCTCTCCTCCACTCTGTCCATGCTCTCTCCTCTGCTCTGTCCACACTCTCTTCTCCACTCTGTCCATGCTCTCTCCTCTTCTCTGTCCACACTCTCTCCTCTGCCCTATCCATGCTCTCTCCTCTGCTCTGTCCACACTCTCTCCTCTACCCTGTCTATGCTCTCTCATCTGCTCTGCCCACACTCTCTCCTCCACTCTGTCCATTCTCTCTCCTCTGCTCTGTCCACACTCTCTCCTCCACTCTGTCCATGCTATCTCCTCTGCTCTGTCCAAACTCTCTCCTCCACTCTGTCCATGCTCTCTCCTCCGCTCTGTCCCCGCTCTCTCATCTACTCTGTCCATGCTCTCTCTTCCAGTCTTACCATGCTCTCTCCTCCACTCTGTCCACACTCTCTCCTCTTCTCAGTCCACACTCTCTCCTCTGCTCTGTTCATGCTCTCTCCTCCAGTCTTGTCATGTGCTCTCCTCTGCTTTGTCCACTTTCTCTCCTCACCTCTGACAACGTGTCCTCCTCTGCTCTGTACTTGCTGTCTCCTCTACTATGTCCATGTGCTCTACTCTGATCTGTCCACATTTTCTTCTCCACTCTGTCTATGCTTATTTTCTGCTCTCCTCTCTGCTTTGTCTGTCCACATTTTCTACTCTGGTCTGTCCAGGCTCTCTCCTCAATTCTGTCCATGCTCTTTCCTCTACTTTGTCCATGCTCTCTCTTCTGACCTGTCCATGTGCTCTTCTCTGATCTGTCCACATTTTCTCCTCCGCTCTGTCCATACTCTCTCCTCCAGTTTTACCATGCTCTCTCCTCTGCTTTGTCCACTCTCTCTCCTCATCTCTGACCATGCTTTCTCCTCCACTTTGTCCTTGCTGTCTCCTCTACTCTGTCCATGCGCTCTCCTCTGATCTATCCATTTTCTCTCCTCAACTCTGTCTACGCTTTCTCTCTGCTCTCTCCTCCGGTCTGTCCAGGCTCTCTTCTTCATTCTGTTCATGCTATCTCCTCTACTCTGTCCATGCTCTCTCTTCTGACCTGTCCATGCTCTCTCCTCTACTCTGTCCTTGCACTCTCCTCTGATCTATCCACTTTCTCTCCTCCACTCTCTCTACGCTTTCTCTCTGCTCTCCCCTCTGCTCTGTCCTGGTAATCTCTGGAAGTGTGCCAATCAGTAACCCTCATGGAACTTTAGTGACAGCAGGTTAATTATTGGCTCTGTATTTCTATATATCTGTCTGTCTGTTTTTTTTGTTTGTCTGTCTCCAAAACTAATTAAAATTAAAATATGTTCTGTTACTACAAAGGCAACAATATCTCTTATATTGGACTTCACATTATGTATTTATGTATTTATTTATTTATTTGTACAGCCTAATAAATGTTATTAAAGTACCTAATATAGCCACTGGATCCGATGATTGGACTGTGTGTGCAGGGCATATTTTTCCTGCACATTGCATTGGAGGCCAGATGCCATCATTATCATCGTCCAATAATATCTTGTCTTCTTTTCTTGTCTTATTCTATATCAGAAATTCTGGCCAAGTGAGTGCTCTCCATCCCATCCTTTTCCATGCCAACAGTGCTGGTCAAACCACCAATAACAATACTGAGATAGATAGATAGATAGATAGATAGATAGATAGATAGATAGATAGATAGATAGATAGATAGATAGATAGATAGATAGATAGATAGATAGATAGATTGCACTGTCAGTCCAAAGGAGTTCGATATGGGTCTAAACTTGCAAATGCCCCCCAGGGCAGATAGCCCCTGAATGATCCAACTGTCAGCGTTCAGCACATTGAGACTGATGTATTACACAAGATTACTGTCAGTAGCACAAAACCAAATGTTAATCAAAACAGAAATGAAGGAATTTAGGACTGAAGAAAGAGCTGACATTTTACCTTTACATTGTCATATCAATGTACACAAGTGCCAATAACTCAGACAAGAAGTCTGCTATGAAATATTGAAAGTGTTTTTTCTCCCTCTTATTTGAGCGGGGGATTCAGAAAAACGTCCCAGTCTCTGATATCTCCTGTCCTTGTTCTCTCCCAGAAATTCCTTAGCTGATTATATGAATCATTTTCCAACAGCACCAGCTTTGTTAGGTGCTCTCTCATTCCTGCAAAGGATCATTTCATGAGCTATTTTCTCATAGGATTCTGCCGGTCACAGTGGAAGGTAATGGAAGATTGATTTCAGTGGATGAATAAGGACTACATAAGTTTGATGTAACCTAAATATACTCAACTCATTATCTCCTATGGGCTTAAACTACACGTATTGATTGTTATGTATGAGAACCTTCCTCTGCTGTATCTGAAATGATTTCATTTATCACACACAATTCTTTCTGTTTTACGTGAATTAGTGTCGTTATCTATCTACCAATGAAACAGTTTGGGATTTTTGGACTATTATATTGCAATTTTATAGCAATTATATGCAATATGCACAAAATTTGATAGTTTAACTTATCTGTCTCAGATTCTCCCCCGTACATTGGGGCAGATCCAGACTCCTGCATGAATTACATGCATGCGAGGGGTCTCCTCATTTGCTGCTGGTTATAATGTGGTCTCCTCGTTTGCTGCCAGTTATAATGTGGTCTTCTCGTTTGCTGCCGGTTATAATGTGGTGTCCTCATTTGTCGCCAGTTATAATGTGGTTTCCGTTTGCTACCGGTTATAATGTGGTCTCCTCGTTTGCTGCTGGTTATAATGTGGTCTCCTCGTTTGCTGCCAGTTAAAATGTGGTCTCCTCATTTGTTGCCAGTTAAAATGTGGTCTCCTCATTTGTTGCCGGTTATAATGTGGTCTCTGTTTGCTACCAGTTATAATGTGGTCTTCTCGTTTGCTGCCAGTTATAATGTGGTGTCCTCATTTGTTGCTGGTTATAATGTGGTCTCTGTTTGCTACCAGTTATAATGTGGTCTCCTCGTTTGCTGCCGTTTATAATGTGGTCTCCTCGTTTGCTGCCGGTTATAATGTGGTCTCCCCATTTACTGTCGGTTATAATGTGGTCTCTTCGTTTGCTGTCAGTTAAAATGTGGTCTCCTCATTTGTTGCCGGTTATAATGTGGTCTCTGTTTGCTGCCGGTTATAATGTGGTCTCCTCGTTTGCTGCCGGTTATAATGTGATCTCCTCGTTTGCTGACGGTTATAATGTGGTCTCCTCGTTTGCTGACGGTTATAATGTGGTCTGCTCATTTGCCTGCTCTCCTGTTTGTTCTGTTGTATTTTCAATTTCTTAGTGCCCTCCTGGTCTGACTTACCTTTTGTGGTTTCCTGTCTTGTGTCTGCCCAGTTCTTCCTCACCCTGCTCTCCCTTTTATGGTTGTGAATAGTTATCTGCATCTCCTTAGTGTGAGTGTCCTTGTCAGTCTTTTCTGTGGTTTCTGACTTTTGTCTCCCAGGCATTAGGTCTGTGATTTTTCTACTACCTTCTAATCTATTTCCCTGTGGTTACTATATTCTATTTATTTACCATCTGTACCTCAGTGCATTTATCATCTGTACCTCAGTGCTTTTACCTTCTGCCCCTCTTTGTGTTTACCAACTGCACCCCAGTGTGTGAACCTTACACACCTCTGAGTGTTTACCATCTGTACACCTGTGTTTATCTACCTGCTCTCCGGAGTCTTATTTCAGTCCTGGGGCCAGATTTACTAAGCTGTGGGTTTGGAAAGGTGGAGATATTGCCCATAGCAACCAATCAGATTCTAGCTGACATTCTCTAGTATGTAATAGGAAAGTGAGAGCTAAAATCTGAAACATCTCCACTTTTTAAAACCCACAGCTTAGCAAATCTGGCCCCAGATGTTCCTTCCTATTTACCTATCTGGCAATTGTTCTTGCCTTAGTTCCTTGGCTGAGGATTCCATTAGCTACAAGGTTATCCATCGGGGGTCACAACCTGCTATTGGCTCACAACCAAGTCCATCTCCCGTATTAGGGGCTCGGGAGAATTCCAGGCTAGTAGTTAGACTCCACTTAGTGAGACAGCCCATAACGGCAGCTTCACTATGTCCATGGGCTGTGCTTTTGGAGGCTCCATTATGGAGGTCGTTGCCTGGAATCTAGGATATGACAATGCAACTCCACAGGTCTACCAGTCAAGTTGAGGTGAGAGCTAAGAGTAGATCGGCACAGCTCTAGCCAGATGTTTGTTTCCCACAATTGATTTGGATGTAATAAACATTTTATACTTATAAGATACATTTACGGATGTACTTGAAATCCCCCTATAAAAGAACATTTCTTTAATACTTTGCCAAGATGGAAGACAAGACAGATCTTCTCAGTTTTTGGCTTTGCAATGTTTATGGTCTTTGGTTGTTGATGCATTTGCCAGGCTTGTGTTGGATCTAGATTGTGCATGCTGTTCTCAGCATGAGACTGACATTGCATGAGGAGAGCCATATAGAAAGAGTCGGTGTGTAGAATTTGTCCTTTCTGTAGAGATATCTCAATCAGTGGGGGTCTCAGTTAACTTCTTCTTTTCTGTGTGCACTTCTTGGTTGTATGTTTGAATGATTAGACATTTGAGTGAACCTTTCATCTCTTGCAGGGGGGGTTTCCATGGACCCTCTGAGCCAAGATGACAGGATTTGGAACCTGAGAGTATACTCTTTTTGTTCAGCCTAGCCTATCATCAGGGAAATCCAGTGTGCAGGTTAATAAGCCTTAAGCCGAAAGGAATGGTGAGTATCTGATTGACAAGCTTGAGAACAAAAAAGTTTTGAGGAAGCTTCGGTGATGTGAAGCAGATATTAATTGGATCGTTCATGACATGCAAAAGTAACGGTCAGGCTGATTTCAAAGCCTATAGCTCCTAGCAACCTGGCAAAATGACATATTTCCTCATCTTCCAAGTGGAAATAAATTGGGTTATTGTATGAAGACTACAGACACTGTGCAGTGGAAATGTGAAAGAGGAGAATCCACTAATCAAGTAGATATTTTGAAATATGATGATTGAAGTTTTGGTGGTATAATCTTGCAGGAAGAAGGACACACACAGTTAGAACACCACTGGAATGCCTGAATGACACAGATCATTTCACTGATCACTGATCCACGGTGTGTAAGCTCTTTGAGAAAGAAAGTGATTTAAGATATGAAACTTTAAAGAAAGCTCCAGAAATGTCTTCAACACAATTCTCAATAAAATAATGGAATATCTTCTCCCATAAGTAAAACAGAGTAAATAAATAATAGTTCAACAAATCAACAGTTCAACAAATACTTTGTATTAGTCCTAAAATGATTTAAAATTAAAAAAAATCTAAAAACACGGGCGGGGGAGGGGACCAGAGAAGTAAGTGTCCTATGTGTGTTTGTATTCTTGGGATTCACCTCTTAGCTTAGCACCTTTGCACAGTACAAGGAATTCCGCATTGGAACACAGTTGACTGATGGTGCGTTTTCTCTAGAATTCCCTATCCGCATGTGGGATGGGCCCACTCACCATGCGTACTAGATACATAGGACATGAGCTTGGCCAAGTCCTTACATCTGATCCAGTATTTTGCATGCACATCGTTGTGTGCGGAATACCTCAGGTAGGGTGCGGGACACAAAATCCCTCCACCATGTAGCGGTGCAGAGGGAGTGCCCTGTTCTCTTACATACAGAATTTGGCATGTGGGGCCAGATCCAGACCTAAGTTCTTTTTACGTTCGATCGTGTAACGTATTTATGCTATCGTAAGTACTATGCACTCCCTTAGGCACTCCTCTCGCTTGTACATAGTTTACTCGTTTTACGTCTACCAGACCCTACCTTAACTTTTCCAAGCGTAAGTACGGACGTACATAATGGATTGATGTACGTAACGCCCTAACCCGGCCCATACTGTACGATTTAAATGCCTCCCTCCGCCCACAAAGCATATTTCCAGGTGTAGTTTGGTTGACCAGCCCCTTCGTATTTACGCCAACGTTACGTACAATCAGAGTTACGTTGCTTAACATCTGCCGCGCTCATGCGCAGTACATACAAAAAGGCGATATTACGACAGCAGTTACCGTAAATACGCTAGCGTACTGAGGTCTGGATCTTGCCTGTGAAGGCTAATGTACGGAATCAGCTCATGGTCTGGAAACGGCCCATGGACCGGATCCAGACGTCAGTCAAACACCCGATTTACACACGTTGATTGCGTATGCGCGTGCCAGATGGTACGCAGCGGATCTAATGTCTAATGGAAAAGTGGAGAGGTTGCCCATAGCAACCAATCTATACAATTCTCAACCTCTTTAAAAAATGATGCACAGATTGCTAGGAGTGAGAGAAAGGAGATCTCAAGTCTGATGTTACAGTCTCTGCATTACATCTGTCCACACATCTGGACTAGTTAAAGATTCTCACTCTCCTTAGAGAAGCCGGATATGTACTAACTTATGAATAACTGTATTTTTACTTTCTTTTATTTCACTTTGTGAAGATTACTAGTGAGTCCCTAATTATCATCCATTGATTAAACCATGCCCACTGATAGAATACTGTGTTCTAGGTTTCAGAGGTGATGATGGTCTCAGGTATTAAATCCACTGTAAGGTCACAGGTCCTCTGTGCTCTTTAGCCATCTGTTCCAACTCACAATGTAAAACAGAAACATGCTGTGAAACAATTAGAATTTTAGAGCAAGTGCAGGGACATGTGCACAATTTAGACTGTTCATGTGTACAAATTCATAGTAACATACTAGGACCTATGCAATTTACTCCCTTAGTCAATTTACAGTACTGGTGTACCCTCTTGGACCAGATCCAGACTTACTACAAGAGGGCACAATTGATGGAAAAAAGTCCCGCACTGGTTGCACCTATTGCACATCATAAAACAGTACAAACTATTTTCAAAAGTATCAATAACCCTTAGTAACTGGTATTTATCAGGAACCATTTGCTTTAAATACACCTCATTCAAATAGGGATGCTACCCAAAAAGGCAAAAACAATAATCAACTTTTTGATCTAAACAAGCACCGTATAAATCAATCAAATTCCTTTATTGTACAGCAAATGACTTAAAATAATAGTTACAATTCCACACATAAGACCGATTATAAAACACACATAGAATCCAGTGTCTCCGGACCGGATTCACAGATATATGTGAAATAAGTACACAAATATACACACCTACGTTGCAAGGCAACACCCATGACACTTCCCTTCCATGGATGGATTTTTGGTGACTTAGGCCTCCATAGGGCACCCATAACTCTACGGGTGTATATACGTGCCTAAGTTTGTTAGGTACGTGTGTACTTTATTAACCGCGCCCTCAAAAGGCCCTTTAAATGCCTCCCCCCACCCCCTTTCATTAACTTCGTACGGAAGACAACCACGCCCCACCATACGCATGTCACAAAGTACGATTTAGAAATCCATGCCTAATGGACTTGCATGCCCTACATGCCTAAATCTTACGTAACTTGCGTAAAAAAAGTTACTACGCATGTGCAGTTACTCCGATCCTAAAAATACGCATGGATAAAGTAGCAAAATCGTATCTGTGAATTGTAAACAGAAGTGCTCAGGGGAGGAGAGTTAAGTCCATAGAATTTATTGTCAGTGCATTAGGTTCTACTGCCAGAGCAACAGGTAAAATACCTTTTTAATACAAATTAAGCATATCAAAAGGAATCAGCATCACATAGCTAGAATCAACTTTGATTCTATGTAGTGCTACTGCGATCACAAGTAGTTTGTCAGACTCTATGCATTTTCACCCAAATTTTACACCAGATCAGAGCTGGTACAAATGTAAAACAGGCTGTATATTTATTTAATCAATTTGGCCCTTCTTTTTATTTTAAACATAATTCTACACAAGTTTTTTAGAGATTTTTCCCATGTCAGCTGCTAGCATTTTAGCCAAAAATCTATCCATACCAGGGTTCGAAGTGAGGGGGTATACGAGGGTATGCCATAACGTCACTTCTCCCACTGATTTGATTGAAAAGCAATAAATCCCCAATCACTTCTATTATTTCTAAATGTCCATACCACCACTTCTAAATGTCCATTTCGCCACTTCTAAATGTTCATATCGCCACTTCTAAATGCCCATACTGCTACTACTAGTTTTCCACTTCGACCTCTGATCCATACCATAAACAGGTCCAACTGAAAGAATTTCCCCCCCATACTTTAAAGTGAGATAAATTACATTAATACAGTGGTATCACAGATCATTAAAATAATAGAAACAGCAGTACTATTAACAACAATCACAGATCATTGTAAATATGAATTTTAGTGAAAACATAAAAGAAATATGGCAAATAAGTGACTTTGAAAGATCAACCAATATAAACAGAGAAACCTTGATTAAAATGATAAGTAACCAAGGATCACTGATCTACACAGTCATTAAAGACATAACCTTTTTAAGGGTACTATTAAATATCAAGATGAACTCATTTGCATCTAGCGGTCATTGGACACACTGTAAGGTCACGTCAGCGTCATCCAGAGCAGAGAGGGAGCACCGGCGAGGAGAACAGCGGGAGGAAGAAGGTAACATAGGTAAAGGAGAGGATTATTGGGACTCTGTGAGACTGGGGGATTATTTGGAGGCTGAGGGGAGACATGAGGGGGATTATTTGGAGGCTAGGGAGACAGGGGGATTATTTGGAGGCTGGGAAGACATGAGGGGGATTTTTGGAGGCTGGGGAGACATGAGGGGATTATTTGGAGGCTGGGGAGACATGAGGGGATTATTTTGCTGGGGAGACATGAGGGGGATTAGTTGGAGGCTGGGGAGAAATGAGGGGGATTATTGGGTGGCTGAAGAGACATGAGGGGGATTATTGGGAGGCTGAAGAGAAGTGAGGGGGATTATTGGGAGGCTGAAGAGAAATGAGGGGGTTATTGGAAGCTGGAGAGTCATTAGGGGGATTTTTGGAAACTGAAGAGACATGAGGGGGATTATTGGAAACTGGGGACACATCAGGGGGATTATTGAAAACTGGGGAGACACCAGGGGGTTATTAGAAACCTGGAGGCAACACGTGGAATATGTATTGAAAGGCCTGGGTGATGGCTAGTGACTAACCCAATATGTTCAAGAAGCAATGGTGCAGTTGGATCTGCTGTTTGTTTGCTCTCACAGGATGTATTTTGCAATTAGTATACTGTTAGTTAGCTGTATAGGTTCACAGGTCTCCTATGGGGGTGTTGTGGAAGCTGTGGAGAGATGAGAGGGGTTTTTGGAAGCTGGGGAGACATCAGGGGGTTATTAGAATCCTGGAGACAACACATGGAGTATGTATTGAAAGGCCCGGGTGACGATTTCTATGGACACTGACAACATGGCTCTTGTGTACCAGCTGTTTTCCTGGGTTGCCATGATTGCTGATTCCGTTTGGCCGTCACTTCCTGATATCGATAGGCTTCCGACCGGCAGCTGTGGACATGTTCCCATGCAGCGACATGGTAAGTATTAGCTTTAAACTTCGGGTTCCTTTGTATTGTGGTTACAAATGTTTCTTGCTCTTTATAACACACGGCTAAGGCGGGAGCTTTGCTGGGAGAACTGCCCGAATTTCGGGAGTCTCTCTGACATTCTGGGAGAGTCAGCAACTATGAGTTAGAATATTTTAATATAATAGATACATTCTCCATAAGGAGATCATTGCAATTGGAATCCCAGATTCTTTAGTAATTCCTATTTATTTTGTAAAATACATTAGAATTGTTTATAAAAAATAGATTCAATAAAAAACAATTATAAGCCAAAGACCAGTCATAGATCCAGCATTTCATGCTTTTTGGTTCACATTATATGTATGTTAAAAAGAACTTAAAAGGACACTAATTCAAAATGAACTTTAAGAGTGCATTATGTTTTGCTTCAAAGATCCAGAATCTCCCTGCTGAGGGACCCACCACAACTGCTTTCCGAGGGAATTAGTCTCCCAGGAGTGATCTGCCGAGAGATTTATAAAGGTTGACAATGACCTTAAACAGTTAGCAGCGGAACTGAACAAATCTATGCACAAACGTGTGCTCTAGGGATCATTCAAAGACAATGTGAATAACAGCTCAGGGAATAATGATAATTCTATGGGAAAAAATAAACATTGTACCAAAAGACATAAAAAATTTGTAAAATATGTAACAGCAATTGCTCAAACCAGTTTTCATTTTAGGAAGGGGCAGAATTTTTTTGTTATCCTCAGTGTTTCTATTGATTCCATAGGGTATTTTTTTTTTGGGGGCTAGTGTATTTTAGGAACGCCCCTTCGTACGTAGTTACGACTGTTACGGCCGCCCTGAGTTACGAGTCGTAACATCTGTCGCACGCATGCGTCGTAAATTGTAATGGGTGAATTTACGTCTGCATCTAGCGTAAAATCGCTAGCGTACGTAGGTCTGGATCTGGCCCAAAGTCAGTATTTACAGATTGCTCACCTCTTCCTGTACTGTACATATGCAGTCAATAGTTTAGTGTTGCTCATTGTTCTACCGGTAACAGTCCCTTTTCTTTTGTTCTAGAAGTTCAACCAGCCGTGAGGTGGTGCTTTGTTTTGCAGATGGTGTTTATGTTTGTTAGGGGTTCATGCTATTTTTGCAATTGCAGCAAAGTAAAAAGATTAACATAGGCAAAGCGCTGCGATAAAAATTACAAAAAACTCTTTTTAAAGTAAAGGCCCTTATGTATAATCCAGATTTCGGCACTGTGGCCATTTTATGAGGGTACGGAAAACTTAGGGCAGGGTCCTGTTAGAGTAAGTCCCTTGCGAGTGAGGGGAGTGGCCTGGTTGCAGTCTCCGGTCCCGCTTTGCGAAATAGAGACAGCCGAAAGTTACTTTTCGGCTGTCTCTATTTGGAATAGGGGGCCACTTTAGAAATTATTTTTATGAATTGGTGAGTGTTCCAATCGGCATACTCTCCTATTCATTTTCGCAGAGGACCTGCCGCACCCGCCACTGACAGCTCCGGAGAGGTAAGTAACTTCTCTGGGGCATTTTAGAATTGGGGGGGGCGGGGTTAGGGTTAGGTGCTTAGGAAGGGAGGGTTAGGGTTAAGACCTTAGAAGGGGGGTTAGGGTCTTAGAGTTGGGCTATATAGAAGGGAGTATTAGGGTCAGGCTAGGGAGAAGGGAAGGTTAGGGTCTGGCTGTGGGGGAAGGGAGGGTTAGGGTCAGGCTGCGGGGAAGGGAGGGTTAGGGTTAGGATAATGGAAGGGGAGGGTTAGGGTTAGAATTAGGGGAAGGGTTGGAGTTAGTTTAGCCACTCACCTTTCGGAGCATCGTGTTCGGTGCTTCGGGAATCAATTACTATTTTCAAAACTGGCTGGGAGAGAATGGCCCTATCGAAATATCGTTCTTTGCGTGGACCCACACCCGGAGTGGCCCCCCTTTGCACACACGGGACTTTGGATACACCGGAGATCCACCCACTGAGCGCAACAGCGTCTTAATTCTGGAACCGGTTTATGATTATAAAATACAATATAAAAAATAAATACAAAGGTATGATGTTTCTCACTCTTAAAACCTTTATAAAAATACTTTCCTATGGTACTCCAAATGGAGACGCAGTACAGTACAATGTTCTTTTGTTATTGAATCCGGATTTCTTAAATCAAATAGATTGAATAAAGTACTAAAATTGTGTCATTTGCACCTGTTTGTGTTGCAACACTGTATTAACATCAACAAAGTGTCTGTAAATATATATAATAATAAACAGCACTAAAATGGCAGCTGGTATCGCCTTATATAGAATTGTGTTCTACCTCGACTTGCGATCCGAGCTTGGTGGGAGTAGCTCAGTCTTAACTTGGTTTGACTCGGAACATATAAATTTGGATCTGTCATATTTTACACAATTCAAACTACTTATTTCTAATGAAAATGGTACAAGTTCTAAACTGATATAAACTGATATATACTTATAAATTTGTTCTGATTATAAACTGATATATACTTATAAATTTGGATCTGTCATATTTTACACAATTCAAACTACTCCTTTCTAATGAAAATGGTACAAGTTCTAAACTGATATAATTTAGGACTGTCTGCTTTTTATTTCTTCCCTCCAGGAAATCTCGAAGGGAAGAACAAGGTTCTGATATAGGGGTGGAGCTTAATGACGCGATTTATGCAGTCACTACTGTAATCCCTAGTGTTCCAAGGGAGGGGAATTTGAACTGGGGCCCATGCCCCAGGACCCGTGCTCCGGGGGAAAAGACCTCGTCAGCTGCAGTTACAGAGCCACAGCCACCTGATAAAGTAAATATTGGTGCCAGGAGTAGTAGCAGCAGGGGTTGGCTGGAACTGCTATCTGTGCTCGCAGATTGCGGCTCGAGCCTACCCCTGACAGCTTCGTATACAGAGGAATTCCACGGCACACTACTAATATAATTCTGCAGCCGACCATGTCTCTTAAAAGTTGCTGAAGGGATTTACAAATGACGCTCAGTGCTCAGCCACAGCAGCTAATTTAGCTGCGGTCAATTGCACATGTGCAGTTCAGACACCGTTCTGCGCATGCATAGTTTAAGGAGTGAGGGGACTTTGCCCCTACAAGGCTAAGGGTGGGTCTGATCATAGGGCAACATTTAAAACAAGCAGACAGCTATGAAAGTGGCTATATTTTAGTCTTGTCATACACGTGAGAATATACAATGATTGTACCACCCATTGTATTCATTGGTTAGCATGAGAACAGTCACTTTTTGAGTTTATTTAGTGCCATTGGGCCTGATCCAGACCTACGCATGACAGCGGAGCGTATTATCGCTCCAGCGTAAAAACTTTCACTCCCATGACACTCCCCTTACCTTCCTTTCATTACGCCCGCCGAACCC
>WWET01005933.1:46520-56784 GCA_011038615.1 Limnodynastes dumerilii
GAATGAAGAGATGATGAATGGGGAGGGGGAGATGATGGAGAGAATGGAGGTGGTGTTTTTTAGTTATATTTATTACAGATATATTTTATTTTGCTCTTTGGAAACTTCCATCTAGATCAGCTGCGTCTGTGTTCCAGGTTAAATAACAGAGTACTGTGGGTGAACCAATCATTTCTTTGCAGCCTGAGAGAGGGACGGTAAGTTATATATATCTTATTGTGGTACATAGATTGTTTTACATAGATTGTGATGTATTAAAAGGTGGCTGGGTCCTGCCATCAATAATTTATAATATATAGTTACTACGGAGGGAGGTAAGTACTGTGTTATAGAAGTTTATTTTTAAGTGTAGGCACCTATGTAAATGAGGTAACCTTGCAGCCGGGCAGTCACATTTTCATTAAAATTAAGATCTGTTTATATTTGTAAAGTTTTGAATGTTTAAAAAACTAAAACTAAAAAACGATATAATAAATATTACGAACAACTGTTCACGCATTGTTTTGAGTCAATTTCAACTATAGCGCCTCACTTTCTTTAGGTATTGTATTTATGATTAATGCAATAGAATGGACTCCCCATGTTGGCCACGCCCCAAATACAGTACTGGGGCACTGCAACATACCTGTGCACCGGGCACCATGGCAGCTAGCTACACCTCTGGGGAGCATCAATAGGACACCCGTAGTTACGCCTTGTAGATGGAGGCAGGCATTTAAATTGGACAGTATGGGCCGGGTTAGGAGGCCGTCACGTACGTAAATCCATTACGTACATCTGTACTTACGCTATGAAAAGTTAAGGTAGGTTTTGGGCAGCGTAAAACAGCTAAAGTACGTACTAGCGAAGGGAGTGCAGCGTAACTAGCCCGTAGGTCTGGATTTATCCCAATATTTGTAAACATTGTATTAGAAAGTATTTGGTCCCTTTTGTAGTTTAATCAGCAATCTTAAAGAGTATAGAGTAAACAATAGAAATAAGAAAATAACACTTTAACCCTAGTTCACAGACAAAGCAAATCATTCTTACCATCACGTTTTGGTGTTTCATCTGAAATGTAGAAAAAGGACAGGGTTAGATGACAGCTCTCACTATGCACTAACATTGGGGTAGATCCAGAACTACGTTTGCCGTACGTTTATTCGCGTTGCGTATTTTCGTGTGCGTACCTTCTATACACTTCCCTAGGCACCCCTTGAATGTATGTATTTTGTCCAGATCCGCTTTTCAAACCCTACCTTAACTTTTGCCGACGTAACCGCAGTGATCCACTCACGTACGTATGGGCAACACGTATTTACGCAGCTAAGCACGCCCATTCTGTACACTTTAAATACAAACCCCCGCCTACTTAACGTAATTCAGACGTATTTTGGACTCACGGAAAATTGGCACGCCCACACGTAAGTATTTACGTGACACATACGTGAATGGTCCATACGTTCACAATTACGCTACGCTACTGAGCGTATTTTTTTTATGGTGCGCATGCGCAGTACTTACAAATAGGCAATTTTTACGTCTCCGCCACGAGTAAATTCGCTCCGAAGCGTTATTCTGGATCAGGCCCAATGACACTCCGCAATGTCCAGTTTAATATGTAAGTACTAAGTTATAAAATGTATATAAAACTGTAAAAGTAAAATTTCAAAGGGGAATTTATAGGTAATAACATGTGAAAACAATGTACAGAAAGACAAACATGGAAAAATATATATATTTGGAATAGTACAGTTAGCTATATAATGATTCCAAGTTTTCTTTCCTTATTATATTTATATTTCCTTATAAAAATAATGCATTTTAATGATATTTTCTTGTGTTTATCGGCCTATACATAATCCTACCCGCATATGATATTTACTTAGTTGTCATTAATGTTTTTTATTTTGTTGCAGGTTTGCATCAGATATAATCATTTGATATTCCTCAATACTTTTGTTTTGGCCCTAACTATAATATAATTAATCCCGCGTTAGTTTATTATTAACTAACCACATTCTATAATCTCTTCCTATACAACCTTGCCATAAGATCTCACTCATTTGGCTGTGTACGGTTTATACAATGCTTGCTCCAATCCTTTTCTGCTTATAGATATATTACTAGCATCTGTACAGAATGCATAGGGCCAGATTTACTAAGCTGCTGGTTTGGAAAAATGGAGATGTTGCCCATAGCAATCAGAATTTAGCTGACATTCTCTGGTATGTAAAAAGAAAGTGAGAGCTAGAATCTGATTGGTTGCTATAGGCAACAACTCCACTTTTTCAAACCTGCAGCTTAGTAAATCTGGCTGCTAGTCCTGTTATTTCCCAGTCACAGCTCAGACGTGTAAGCAAACATTCCTAATGTTGGGAGACTTCTCTCATACCCCTTTCACATCACCACCAAATACCCGGGATTTTCGCAAAAAACCAGAGTCTCTGCAAAATCCCGGGTATTTGGTGGTGATGTGAAAGGAGTACTTCTGGTCGACCTGGGTCGAAAAACCATTCTTTTTTCCCGGGTCCTACCCAGGAAAGGTGGTGATGTGAAAGGTCCAGGGTTGTTTTACAACCCGGGTTATTCATGTTGCCTCCCGATTGGTGAGATTTGTCTACTGTTGCTCGGGCAACAGTAAACAAATCTGTTTGTAGCGTCGGATCACAAAAAAAAACATTTGCAAAGTATAGGGCATGCTGATGCTTGTTGTGCTTCAAGCATCAGCATGCCCAAGGATTCCAAGGCATGCTAGTGCTTGGAGAACCACAAGTGCCAGCATGCCCTGTCATCCTGTGCAACATCCCCCCTCACATGTATGAAAAGAAGGGGTCTGAATCAAGTTCAGTGTCGTTGTCTACCAGTGTTATTTAAATCCTGCTTTTGGGGATTTTTTTTAGATCAGTAAACATAAAAATATCTTAAATTTACAATTACATATAGTGCAAACAACCCAGATACGTAAGCTATGTAATTGTGTAGCCTGCTTCATTACACCTATTTTCCTATACATTTCTATATAAATATTGCCTTTCTGTCAGTATTAGTGTCCATTTAAGGAGACTCTGGATCAGAGGTATGAATTTACATTTTTTAATTCACAGTTTTTTTTAAACTAATAAAGCAAATAAAATCTTAAAAGGTTTTTCCTTTTTTTAATCAATACTTCAAATGTCAAAATCAATGTTGCCATTTCGGCATTCATTTCAAGTCCATTAAAACAATGACATTCACTGTAAAAGCACATGTGAAGCAGCCAATAAGATCTCATTTCTACAATGATTGACAGTTGCTAGACAGAGCAGACCCGGGAAATTCATTGGTGATGTGAAAGGGTCTGACCCGGGTTTTTGGTGTTTAAAAAGGTGTCTTTTTTTTTTTTTACCTGGCATTTCTTTCCCGGGAAAGAAATCTGCACCATGACCTTAGTATAACCCAGTATAACCATAGACAAACCCATTACATCTTTAAATGCAGGGTTAGGACTATTTAAAATGACTACACAAGAAAGGTTAATAAGCAATTATAATATTAGTGTGTTCATTGAACTTCATTTCTAGGGACTTGTAAAAATGTGAGTGTGACACATGGAAATTTCTAAAGACAAGTGCAGGTAAACCATGACAGCCATTTTGAGAGGAGTAAGTAGAAGCTGTTTCTTATCTGACCTAGTCCCATCATGCTTTAGTACTTGTATGTCCCCTTTTTGGTCCCACCTCAGGGCGGACCAGATAGGAGACAAGCATGTAATAAGTTCATAGTGGCGAATAGTGGAACTGCAGGCAGAGGGACCAGAAAGGAAATACAAATACAAAAAAAATGCAGCCTGTCTCCTTTCAGGTCCTCTTTTTTTTAAAAGTCCTGTAGTTTATTAAAAAAGTCCCATTCACTTTTTTAAGCCAATAAGAGCTCTTCTTTAGGCTGATTGACAGTTGCTTGCCAGGGCAGTCCCGGGAAATTCATGGCACACGTGAAAGAATCAGATCCAGGAAATTCCCGAGATTTTGTGGACTTATAACGGGTGTGAGGAGAGAGTGGAGGTAAGACAGGAACTGTGTGAGGAGAAAGTAGAGGGAAGACAGGAGCTGTATGAGGGGAAAGTAGAGGGAAGACAGGAGCTGTATGAGGAGAAAGTGGAGGGAAGACAGGAGCTTTGTGAGGAGTAAGTGGAGGGAAGACAGGAACTGTGTGATGGGAAAGTGCAGGAGAGACTGTAGCTGTGTGAGGAGAGGGTGGAGGGAAGAGAGGAGCTGTGCAAGGAGAAAGTAGAGGGAAGAGAGGAGCTGTGTGAGGAGAAAGTGGAGGGAAGAGTGGAGCTGTGTGAGGGGAAAGTGCAGGAGAGACAGGAGCTGTGTGAGGAGAAAGTGCAGAAGAGACAGGAGCTGTGTGAGGAGAAAGTGGAGGGAAGAGTGCAGTTGTGTGAGGGGAAAGTGAAGGAGAGACGAGCTGTGTGAGGGGAAAGTGCAGGAGAGACAGAAGCTGTTATTATAAAGTGGAGGGCAAACAGGAGCTGTGTGAGGAGAAAGTGGAGGGAAGACAGAAGCTGTGTGAGGAGAGAGGGGACTGAAGACAGGGGCTGTGTGGAAGACAGGAGCTGTGTGGGGAGAAAGTGAATGGAAGACGGGAGCTGTGTGAGGAGAAAGTGGAGGGAAGACAGGAGCTGTGTGAAGAGAAAGTGGAGGGAAGACAGGAGCTGTGTGGGGATAAAGTGGAGGGAAGAAAGGAGCTGTGTGAGGAGAGAGTGGAGGGAAGACAGAAGCTGTGTGAGGAGAGAGTGAGGCGAAGAGAGGAGCTGTGTGATGAGAGAGTGAGGGGAAGACAGAAGCTGTGTGAGGAGAGAGTGAGGGGAAGAGAGGAGCTGTGTGAGAAGATAGTGAGGGGAAGACAGAAGCTGTGTGAGGAGAGAGTGAGGGGAAGACAGAAGCTGTGTGAGGAGAGAGTGAGGGGAAGAGAGGAGCTGTGTGAGGAGAGTGAGGGGAAAAGAGGAGCTGTGTGAGGAGAGTGAGGGGAAGAGAGGAGCTGTGTGAGGAGAGACAGGAGCTATGTGAGGAGAGAGTGGAGGGAAGAGATGAGGAGAAATTGAAGCAGATATCCTGGAGGGGTGAAATAGAAAGCTGGCAGCCCTGAGTGACAAGGTGTCACTACCTGAAGTCTAGGCAAGGTACAGGAGAACAGGTAATCTTACCTTTATTACAGGCTCCAAATCCAGCTGAAAGAAATAGAAAAAGTTCTATTAATTACATGGAAAATCCTCACAAGAAACAGCAAATAACAATCTCTCTGACTACAGTTCCCTGCAGACAATTAGCTTTTTCATTGCTTTATGTCATTATATATTAGTACTGGTAATCTGTCCTCACTAGTAGGCCCTCCATTGTAACCTGACAGCGCTGAGACTGTATACAGGACAATGGATTACATTCAGACATCTTCAGCTTTTGTCCTTTTCAATTTGACGGTGAAAGCTTTATTAAACTGCACATGTGCAGATCCATGTTATCCAATCAGAGCACAAGCTGACCCCTTATGAGTTCCAACACAGGGGCTGGGCTGAGTTCACAGTGTCTCATAGAGATGGAGCGTTGTGGACCCGCAGAGGACTGATACTCAGGGACAGCTTGTTCTCAACTTCTCCCTGCGCATCAGCCCCCTGTTGTTGTGCAGTCCTCCAGGAAGATAACTGACTGACAGAAGCCTCAGCCAGGGTATAAATACAGAGCCTGGGTCCCCATCTCAGCCCAAACCCGGGACATTGATACTATTAGTACCCCGAACCTCCTCCCCCGATGGCAGCCCTGCAAGTGGTGGGCAATTAGACAATTTACATTATAATATAGATGCTGACTCTCCCGGAATGTCCAGAGACTCATGAAATTCAGGCATTGCTGTCAGGCAAATCTCTTGCATTTGGGCTGAAGTCTGTGATTTAATGCTAATCATGGCCTCAAGTCCCTTCCACCTTCCTTTCCAAAGGTACATTTTAGAGCGTTACTAAGGATGGGCCTGATCCAGAACTACGCCTCGGAGCGAATTTACGCGTGGCGGAGACGTAAAATCGTTGTTTAGAATGCACTGCGCATGCGCACCATAGAAAATACGCACTTTCACGTAGCCCATACTGCCACCTCTTTCCCCCTCTTAGATCTCCCAGAAGGGAAAAAGAAGAAATGTCAGCAGCTATGCCCTTCTTCTGCCTGCATACCCATTCAGCTGCCACAGTTCTCTTTTAGATGTTTACACGTGATGGCCTGAGCATAAATATAGGCATACCTCCCAAGTGTCCCAATTCTAGCGGGACAGTCCCGCTTTTGGGGGGCTGTCCCGTCCGCCTCACAACTTGTCCCGAGATCAGACTCTGGTTTTTTTTTTTTAAAGCCTGTACTGTGGTAAATGCGGCAGGGGAGGACATATGGATGCTGGACATAATTTTAATAATATGGGACAAACATGGAGGCTAGACAAATAATAAAGAGGCAGACATGGAGACTGGACAAATAAACGGGGGAGACATGTAATACCCCAAATATGGGAGCTGTTCAGGCTGGTGCAGCAGGTGCAAAGGAGACATGTGAGGACAGCACGTGGGTGGTTACCTAGCAACCACCAACTGACAGGGACACGTTAGGTAGCGCACGGGAGCTCCAGAAAGTTTGGTTGTGAGGAAAAGTGACAGTTAGTGTTTGAAAAAGTTAAGGTAGGGTTTGGGAAGCGTATCTTGACAAAATACGTCTGTGCAAGGGGTGTGCAGAGGGGAGTGTAACAAATTTACGCGCACAAAAATACGCTACGCGAATAAACAACGGCAAACGTAGTTCTGGATCTACCCGGATGTTACATTATGGAATGCAGTGTTGCTAGTCAAGGGGCAGGACTTTAGGCATTGATTTGCATAAATCATGTCATCAAGTCCCACCCCCATACTGCCACCTCTTTCCCCCTCTTAGATCTCCCAGAAGGGAAAAAGAAGAAATGTCAGCAGCTATGCCCTTCTTCTGCCTGCTTACCCATTCAGCTGCCACAGTTCTCTTTTAGATGCTTACACATGATGGCCTGAGCATAAATATAGGCATACCTCCCAAGTGTCCCGATTCTAGCGGGACAGTCCCGCTTTCAGGGGGCTGCCCCGTCCGCCTCACAACTTGTCCCGAGGTCAGGCTCTGGTTTTGTTTTTTTAATGCCTGTACTGTGGTAAATGCGGCAGGGGGGGGACATATGGATGCTGGACATATTTTTTAATAATATGGGACAAACATGGAGCCTGGACAAATAATAAAGAGGCAGACATGGAGACTGGACAAATAAACAGGGGGGAGACATGTAATAACCCAAATATGGGAACTGTTCAGGCTGGTGCAGCAGGTGCAAGGGAGACATGTGAGGACAGCACGTGTGTGGTTACCTAGCAACCACCAACTGACAGGGATACGTTAGGTAGCGCACGGGAGCTCCAGAAAGTTTGGTTGTGAGGAAAAGTGACAGTTAGTTGTGAGGTGAAGTTGTGAGGTGAAGGGTGTGATAGGGTGAGCTGATGGAGAGCTGATGTAAAGGTGAGAGAGAGCAGGAAGAGGACGGAGGAGCAGGAAGGGACAGTGTGTGTATGGGAGAAGACGGTGGAGAAAAAGGACTCAGTCAGCAGTGATCAAGAGATGGACGGGCAGTGATCGGCAGAGGACCAGAGAGAAAATCTGAAGGTGAGGTGAAGAGGTGAGGGGTGTGATCGGGTGAGCTGATGGAGAGCTGAGGTAACGGAGAGAGAGAGCAGGAAGCGGACGGACAGTGTGTGTATGGGAGAAGACGGTGGAGAAAAAGGACTCAGTCAGCAGTGATCAAGACAAGAACGGGCAGTGATCGGCAGAGGACCAGAGAGAAAATCTGAAGGTGGCAGAGGGGAGAATGTGACAGGCGGGTGAGCTGTGAATCAAGAGAGAGCTGGCTAGGAGGTGACAGAAAGAGGAGAGAGCTTAATAAAGCATCGGAGAGTGAGAGTTCCTGAGAGAAAAGAAGGGACAAAACTAACAGGCTGGAGATAGCAGACGCAGAGAGCAGCAGTGGTGCCTAAGAGAGAGACAGCTGAGGAGCAGGTGTAGAGAGCAGCAGTGGTGCCTGAGAGAGAGACAGCTGAGGTACTGGAGGAGCAGGTGTAGAGAGCAGCAGTGGTGTCTGAGAGAGAGACAGCTGAGGTACTGGAGGATCAGGTGTAAAGGTGCAGTTGGAGGGATCTGTGACAGAGTATTTGGAGGCACAGTGACATTACAGTATTTGATGGGCACTGAGTAAGACAATAAAAGACACCAGTCAAAACAGTCAGGACTTAGAGTCAGCTTGAAGTGGTAAAAGGTATTTGTAAAGAAAACAAAAACTTTCTGCACATGTTTGGTGGTAAACAGGGAAAGTTCTTCTCCTAATGTAAGAAACACTTTGGAACAGGATCCAGTGGACTTAGTACTTTGG
This sequence comes from Limnodynastes dumerilii, assembly GCA_011038615.1. Lineage (NCBI taxonomy): Eukaryota > Metazoa > Chordata > Amphibia > Anura > Limnodynastidae > Limnodynastes > Limnodynastes dumerilii. Next base: position 54,954 of record WWET01005933.1, read on the forward strand.
GCTCTATTTACTAAGAATGCCTGAACGTAGCTCAGGCCAGTTCGAATTCGCTTTTCGCGAACTTCTGAGCTACGTTCAGGCTATTTACTAATACTCACGCTCTGCTGGCTGTCCCGCGATGACATCTGAACTTTCTTCAGGCATCGCGGGCTTTATTTTAACTCTCAGAGCAGAGTATAAAACTCCGCTCTGAGGGTTAGTAAATAGCCAGCCCCATTGAAAACAACGGGCTGGCGAAGTTTTGCCGCATGGCCATGGAAACTGGTGTTTTCCATGGTGGTGCAGCTGTTGTAAATAGCAAAAAGTTCATTTTTGGAGTTATAACTTCATAACTCCAAAAATGAACTTTTTAAAGCTTTAGTAAATAGAGCTGTTTGTAAGGAAACTTTTCTAAGTAGTTGCTTCTTCTCCTGCAGAGAATTAAAAGTTATATTTGTGTTGATGGACTAACATACTGTGTTGCATTTGTAAGGAAATGCATGAGTGTAATGGTTACTGCCTTAAACTGTTATATAACTAATTGAAAGTAACTGCATGATAAATACTGCCTGAACCTATCTAATTACTTGATAGTGATTACATGATTAATATTGTTGGAACCTGCTATCTAATTAATATAAAGTAGTTGCATGATTATTACTAACCTGCTAACTAACCAAATGAAAGCAATTGCATTATTAATAACGCCTATAACTGATTTATAACTAATAGAAAGTAATAGTAAATATTGTTAATTTCATTCATTAGCTGAATAAGTAGGGGAAGATTTAAAGATATGGACGTGCTAAGCGTCGTAACTACGCATGCATTCTACGGACGCCACCGGTTACACTCAGAAAAGTTAGGGTAGAGTTTGGTCGGCGTAGGACGGCATAAATACGGACGACCTAGGGGAGTGCATTGTAGGTATGCTGGCGTAAAACACTACGCACAAGGGCATATTATTTGCGTAGGTCTGGATCAGGCCCTAACATGCTAAGTGGAAGGGGGTGAACAAACAATAGACACAGGGATGAAGAGGGGAGGACAGGTAATCTTAGGAGGAGGAAGGGTAGGCTAGAAGAAGCCTGAAGAAGTAAGTTTTGAGGGAGTTTTTGTGGTAGGTTATTCCAGTGCAGAGGAGTGGCCCGGAAGAAGTCTTGGATGCGGAAGTGAGAGGTAGTAATTAGGTTGGAGTTGAGGCAGCTGTCACCAGCAGAACGGAGGGGTCGGGCGGGAGTGTGGATGGAGATAAATGGCATTTAGTATGGATTGCAGGGGAGTGAGATGGACCAGAAGGAGGCTGGAGAGAAGAAAGTTGCAATAGTCAGAATGGAAGAGAACAAGGAAATGAACAAGTGTTATCTGCAGTTAAGAAGGGTCTGATGTAAGTTATGTTGCGGAGGTGAAAGCAGTAGGACAGTGAGAGGGCGCGGATGTGGGGGGTAAAGGAAAGTGAGGAGTCAAGGATGATGCCCAGGCAGTGAGCTTGGGTGGAGGAGGAGATAGTGGAGTCACTGATAGTAATGTAGATAGGGGGCAAAGGACTGAGCCCTGGGGTACACCAACAGGAAGAGGAGTGGTAGGGGAGGAGGAGGTAGGGGGTTGAGACAGAGAAGGAACGGTCCGAGAGATAGGAGGAGTGGACAGTGCCAGAGAGGCCAAGAGAGTGAAGGGCGTGGAGCAGGAGAGGGTGATCAACCATGTCAAAGGTTGCCTATAGATCCAGGAGGATGAGAAGAGAGAAGTGGTCCTTAGATTTGGCAGAGAGGAGATCGTTTGTGACCTAGTCAGGGCAATTTCAGTGGAGGGGCGGAATCCAGACTGAAGGGGGTCCAGAATGGAGTTGAGG
>WWET01005934.1:13057-27094 GCA_011038615.1 Limnodynastes dumerilii
TGTTAGCTGGGAAGAAAATATTTATGATGTTATTATTTGTATGGGTTGTCTATGAGAAACATCAATCAGAAATTGTTATTCTTGACAAGTTTAGTAGGCAAAAAACAATGAATCTAAATAGGTCTGAAATGCTGCTCTAAAAGGAAGCTACATGACAGTGCTGTCAGGAAAAAGCACAACAATGGATTAATTACAGGACAACTGTTACTTACAATTGCCGGCCGTCTCCATTCAGATGCCATATGATGGTCTTTATAAAAAACAGACCATTCTACCAGAAAACCACCATTGTTTTTTTTTAAATATACTGTTCTGGGAAGATTAGTATTATTTAATAAGGGTACAGTATAAAAAACACTTGAGTCACATTCTGTTGGATGATGCACTTTGGGCATGATGAGTCATAGAAGTGATGACTAAGCAGATAAAACTTTCCTACTAATGGGTTTGCACAAGTGGTGGTGATTTTATCAAAATCACCTCTCACCAACTTTCACTTCTTTTTTTGGGAACTTGTTCCAGCGATTTTCCAGCAGTTTTCTTTAGTAAATTCAGCAGCTTGTATTTTAAGCTTGTATTTTAAAGCTGTGTTTTTTAAAATAGCTAATTCTAGTGTTTTTAACAGTGGTTTAAATCTGAAGCTTCTAAACCACCATTAATAAAACGCGCTTTAGTAAATTTGACCTTGGACTCCACTTGCCCTAATACCGCTTTTCCATTGTGGAACTGTTTGCTGTGTTTGTTGCTGATTGACTAGGAAGAAATTGCTAGACCGTTATTTTTAATTTTCATAGACTCAATTTCATCAGGCTGTGTACCAAGGGATTGGCGTATAGCAGATGTAGTGCTGTTGTTTAAAAAGGGAATAAGATCACAACAGTGTAATTATAGACCTATAAGTCTGACATCAATAGTTGGGAAACTGCTGGAAGGTATACTAAGGGATAATATACAGGATTTCTTGATGTACAATAAGATTATTAGTGGGAATCAGCATGGATTTGTGAAAGATAGGTCATGCCAAACTAACCTAATTAGCTTCTATGAGAAAGTTAGTTTGTACTTAGACCAGGGTAGTGCAGTAGATGTGGTCTACTTAGATTTTGCAAAAGCCTTTGGTACAGTGCCACACAATAGATTGGTCCACAAAATAAGGGAACTGGGTCTATGTAACAAAATTTGTACTTAGATGAAAAACTGGTTGGAGAATAGGGAACAGAGAGTTGTGATAAATGGAACTTACTCTAATTGGTCAAAAAATTTTAGCGGTGTACCTCAAGGTTCTGTGCTGGGACCACTCCTTAATATATTTATTAATGACCTTGGTGATGGTTTAGAGGGCAAGTTTTCCATTTTTGCAGATGACACTAAACTATGTAAGGTAATAGAATCTGAGCAACATGTAGCGTCCTTGCAGAGGGACTTGAGTAAACTGGAGGATTGGGTGGCCAAATGGAAGATGAGAAACTGGAGGATTGGACGGCCAAATTGAAGATGAGGTTTAACATAGATAAATGTAAGATTATGCAATTAGGGATCAAAAACAAGCATGCAATCTATAAATTAAATGGGGTAAAGGAGAATCTTTAATGGAGAAGGATTTGGGAGTGCTTGTGGACAACAGACTTAGCAATAGTGCTCAATGCCAAGCAGCAGCTGCAAGGGCCAATAAAGTATTAGCATGCATAAAAAGAGGTATAGATGCAAGGGAAGACTGTGTAATTTTGCCACTATATAAATAATTAGTAAGGCCTCATCTCGAATATGCAGTTCAGTTCTGGGCACCAATCCATAAAAAAAACATTTTTGAACTTGAAAGGGTTCAGAGAAGGGCGACACAATTGATAAAGGGTATGGAGTCATTGAATTATGAGGAAAGGCTAGCCAGTTTAGGCATGTTTTCTTTAGAAAAGGGGCGTCTAAGAGGAGATATGATCAATATATAAAAATACATCATGGGTCAATACAGAGAACTTTCAAAGGAACTTTTTACCCCAAGGACTGTACACAGGGGCACCCACTAAGGTTAGAGGAAAAGAAGTTTCACAACCAGCAAAGGAAAGGGTTCTTCACAGTAAGAGCAGTCAGGACGTGGAATTCACTGCCAGAAACGGTTGTGATGGCAGATTCACTTGATATGTTTAAGAAAGGATTAGATACATTTTTAGCAGAAAAGGACATCCAGGGTTACCAGGACCACTAATTTAAATAAAGGACAGTAGTGGAGCCAGGGATAATTTTTTTAATTTATTAATTTATTATGATTGCAACAGTTTGGAGGTTGCTTCATATGGATTAACTTCAAATATAAAGATAGGGATTGCAGGAGATCCAAAATAGGTTGAACTTGATGAACTGTTGTCTTTTTTCAACCTCATCAACTATGTAACTATATGTAAGTGTGAGTCCAGGAAGTGACATGTTATATCTTGTAAGATTTTAGCAGATTGCCCATCATCGCTTTGTTGTTGCCTGCCTTATGGTTCCCTTAGAAGTTCTGGAAAATGCATATGACTTCAAATTTGTAGGTGATAGAAAGAATCTATGAAAATTCAAAAACTCAGCATAGAGAATACATATATAATTACACGTGGAGAGTCCTGTGACAAAATTATTGTTTACCAGTCAATGGGCCAGATCCAAAAAACTCCATTACTGCAGCAGAGTTCCTATGAAGGATTGATCTGTGATCCTAGTCCCTTATTTGCAAGGGAAGATCCCTCCTTTGCACATTCAGGACTTTAGACAGCAGGACCCAATTCTTACATTTATGCACTAGCAAATCAGAAATGTACAGCTATCCTATATTCCATACATGTGAGGGAAGTGCATATCCCCTGTACTTCCCTTGTATGTGCCCGTCTTCTGATGCAGAACCCTGCCTTAAAATTTCCAATGCAGAAGGCTACATATTAAATTTAAGATCATACTTAAGGGCTTTCCGCTGTCAGTCGGTAGTAGGTAATAATAGGTAATAAATTGAGATCCTTTGTATTACTGTTAAAGTAATATTAAGAAAGAGACAATCTATTTTCCAGGAAAGGACCAAATTCTAAATCTAAGAATTCCCTTACATACTGCTTTACATATAGGAAGAGTATAGGGAAATGTAGAAGGTTGTAAAGAAATGGCCCACACTAACACCACATCTCTTCGTTAGTGACCATGCTTCTCAAAAAAAGCCCTTTGTCATTTTTAGATCTAGAGCTTTCTAGTTCTTAACCTGGGCACATGGAGAAATAACATGGAAACAAAATTACCTGCAGAGATGAGAGATGTCAAATATATATAGTTGTGTGTAATGTGTGACCAGATTTCTGTGCCCAGAAAAATTACAACTCAGCTCATTCAGTCAGATGCTTCTTGAAGCTTGTTCAAGGTGGAATTTACTTTAACTACATAGGTAAAACTGTGTCAATATTTTCAGTAATCTTAAAATATATGATTTAAGAAGTACACATTTTTTTAAAATTATATGAAATAAAATAAGTTTTCTTTGGCACACATGCTCTGTATTTAAGGTTACTCCTTTAATAAATGACCTACTAAAAATACAGATGTGGAGCCAGGAATCTTCACACACATATTTCCATGTACTCAAAATGGTATTTTTATGTCAAATTCTAAATCACATCAGAGACAGATATGAAATCTTTCAGGCATATGTGAATGTTAAATATTTTTTTTTCCAAGCACCTTCATTAAATGTGTCAGATTTATATATTATGCATGTCAGGTCTCTATTTTTTTAAATCCTAATGCATTGGTCTAAGGATAGAGACATTTTCCAAATTATGTAACATTTTTTGGCATACAGTGCAGCAATGTTTTGGCATCTGTAATACAGATGTTGTAAACTAATTCCCACTTATTTCTTTGGGACTTTAATATGCCCCTTTCAGATCCACAGTTCTATTTATTTATCCTTAGCTATATCACAATTAAGCCAAGAATCTATTATATTAATGCTAGTTTATATTGCTTTCTACATTCTTATTTGTTGAAGTGAGATCAAACCATTATAAATAACTATATATAACAATTTTTGGCAACAAAGTAAATGTAGATTTAAAGGAAACTTATATATATTATATGTCCTCACCATGAAGAATATTTACTCTGGCTATACTGAGGTTTAAAAAGTTTATTTATATGACTATATGACAAATTTACATTATATTTTAAGTATATGTATGAGTTGACAATGTTTCAGTTTTTAATTTTACACATATTTGGGTTGCAAAATTGAAGCCTATTTTGTGTCAGGTAAAATCACAGTAAAACAATGCAGTTGGTTGTAGGAATTACAGAAAATGCTGTCAGACCCGTGATATTTTGAATCATGCTTACTTGGTAAGATGTTTCAGATCTTTGCAAGCATTATCCTAGGGAATAGTTAGCATGTACCTTTTAGATGAAAGCACCTTTCTTCCAAACTCAGGGGATTTCCTTTACAAATCAAAGAGCTTGAGAAGATATTTAAATTGACCCTACATATATTCAGATGGAATAATTAAAAAATACCCTCATATTCTTTATTCTAACTTGAGTAAATATTCTCTTTCTATTTCACATATTACACTACTTGTTCATTCCAACTAACTGGTACATTGATTGCGCAAATGACCTACTACACATGGGTAGTAGGTCATGTATACTTTGCATGCAGGAATATATCTTTGAATTGTTTACTGTTTACAGGCACTGACCAGCTTTACTATTACACTTAGACTTATTTAGACTTGGGTTAGGAAACATCACTTCTCAACTCTAATACTGTTTGCAACAGATGAAATATGACTCCCCTGCAATCAACATGGTTTAGACCAGGAGTCACTTTCCTCTCTTAGGACCTGATTTACACTTAAGAGTGAGTAAGAAAACGTACGTAAAATTACGTACGTAATTAAAGAACGGAAATTTTGCGGAAATCTTTTGCCATTTGCATGAACACACCCATTAAAAGAAGGGTAAATGGTGACATCACAGAGGAGGAGGTGCGGTTTCATCACTCCCGAACTATAAGTCCCCAGGCCCCGACGGTCTTAGTGGAGAATACTATAAGTTATTAAAAGATAATATTTCACCCTTTTTGACATCCCTATACCGGAAAATACATAAGGACCTAGTTCCCTACCCCTCTTTTAATGTGGCCCACACAATTTTTATACTGAAGCCAGATAAAAATCCCGAAGAAGTGTCCTCCTATAGGCCGATTACCCTCCTTAACCAGGATTTTAAAATTCTAGCTAAAATCTTTGCCAACCGGCTTCAATCCATGTTGCCAAATTTACTTACCTCGCACCAACTTGGGTTTGTACACAATCGCTTTTCGGTTAAGGGGGTCATTAGGAAGGCCATTGCGGCTATTGTAGTGGCATCATTTACAAAGAAAGCCAACCCTGATATGCTGCTAAGCCTCGATGCTGAAAAGGCCTTTAACAAAGTGTCTTGGCTCCATTTACAGAAATTTTTTCAAACTAGGGCGTTTGGACAAACGTTCTCGAAATTCATTCAATATATTTATAAGGACCCCAAAACGCAATTAATAATCAATGATACATACAGTGCTCCGGTAGGCATGACAGCTGGGACAAGGCAGGGTTGTCCGCTGTCCCCGCTCTTGTTTAACCTTGCCCTTGACCCCCTTCTTCGCTTATTACAGTCTTGGTCGGTTTTTAAAGGAATGGTAGTGAGGAAGTAAAGGTATCAGCTTTCACGGATGACTTGCTCCTTTACATTTCGGTACCACAACACTCCTTACATTTAATTTTAGACAAGATAGAGAGCTTTGGTATGGTATCTGGCTTTACAGTGAATAACTCCAAATCGGTGGCTATGTTGTTGGGCCCGGAGACTTCCCTTGGGTGGGGTAGGGACCTACATCTCACATGGGCGCACACCTCGTTCAGATATCTAGGGGTTATACTTCCCAAAAATATTCATAATCTATATGCCCTTAATATAGGCCGCATACTGCAGTCCTCCCTGGCCGAGTTGGATTCGTGGAAACATCTAACTCTTTTGTATTTAGGTAGAGCCAATTTAATTCAAATGGTGACCTTTCTGAAGCTGTTATACCCTCTTCAGATGTTGCCCATATTGTTAACCACAGCAGATGAGAAACTTATAAATAAAGCCTTTCGTAATTTCATCTGGCAGGGCAAGCGCCCGAGGATTAGCTTGAAAAAGTTGCAGCAGGTGACCTCTGAGGGGGGTATCAATTTTCCGGATCTCAAATTGTATAGTCACGCTGGTATCCTGCGGTATATAAGGGAATGGCTGCATCAGGGCGAGGCTTATGTTAACATCCACATTGAGCAATCTTTTCTCCATAATCAATCCCTAATTGCCTTCCTTCATACTCACAAACAGGAAATCTCAGAGGACATAATGTTGAATCCTTTGTTAATGTCTGCTTGGAGAGTCTGGCATTACATTAGACATAGGGCCAACTTAAATAGCCACCACTCGCTGTTCCTTCCTCTGGTCTCCAATCCGGAATTCCAGGATGGTAGTGCTACATACCCTTTTCGGTCTTGGCTGGGAAGGGGGATTCGGCATATCCGGTCATTGGTAGATATACAAAATAAAAGACCTCACACGATTGCGTGGATCTTGGAAAAATATGAACTTCCGCAGACACATTTAATAGGGGCTCATCAAGCACAACATTATGTTAGTTCAGTGCTGAGATTGTTGAGTCCGGTGGATCTGTCCAATGCATTAGACACCCTCCTCTCCAAGCCACGTACGTCTAAAAAAGCTATTTCGGTCCATTATAAACACCTGTGTGAACCAATGGACCATTCCAGATTTAAGTCGGGGCTATCCTCCTGGATGGACATCTTTCCGCATCTGACTTTAGAGTTAGTGTTGAAAGCGTTGACACATTCCCTGGCCACCCTAACAGCCAGTATGTACAGGGAAATGTTTTATAATATTTTTCATAAAGGATATTTGACTCCGCATCGTTGTTTTCTGATTGGCATGTTGGACACGGACGCTTGCCCAAAACGCCACTCGAGGGAAGCATCTTTGATGCATTGTATGTGGCAGTGTCCTCTTATCAAGCAGTTTTGGCGTGGAGTTTTGCAATTTTCTTCGTCCGAACTTTCATTAACTATCCCAATGCAAGCAGAGTGGGCAGTTTTGGGTATAGTAACAAACCTACCCCGGATGTCCAGGGCCAAAAAAAGACTTAGCTTAATAGTATCTGCAGTCGCCAGGAAAACCATTTTACACATGTGGATCAAGGAGGAGCCCCCGTCTCTCTCACTGTTTAAAAATAAACTATTTTTTGTATTTAGGATGGATTGGGTAGAATCATCCTTGTATAGGGAGACCAAAACAGGATCTTTCTTTGACACCTGGCAGGAGTTTATAAATTTACAGCCCCTTACCATTAGGACCCAAATCCACGCTTGTTTTAGGCATACAGGATGGTATGAAACTAGGATGTTCTTGAATGATCCCCCTATTGAACTCTCCTAGATCGCATGGATTGGGAGCTGGGTAGCCGCATCCACATTTTTCCCCTTTTTCCCTTTCTTTTCTTTAATTATGCTGTGTCTTCGAATGTTTAGCTGACTATTGGGAACTCTGTTAGAGAGTTCTGCTTTAATGCATGTACTGCTTAATGTAACGTATTTACTGATGTTTCTCCGAAACTTGTTGACCACATGTGATTGTATTGTTTCTGGAATATACTTCTTCAATAAAAATATTTTCCGTGTTCTTTCTGTATGGGTATAAAAGCATAAAAAAAAAAAATAATAAAATTAAAAAAAAAAAAAAAAAAAAAAAAAAAAAAAAGGTAAATGCGGACGGATTAACTAATGTTGCGTTAATATACGTACGTAATTTCGGAGGCAGTGTGCTGGAACAGTATTGTATAGAACGTAGTAAAATAATTGTTTATGTGTAAAAAAATATATACTTATAGAGGCGTAACATGTTCCAAACGTATGACATTTAATGAGTGTGTAAAAAAACAACCACTCATATAATCACATGTGAAAGCAAGACATTTCTTTAACCATACTAGAGCAGTTTAATGATTTACTTTAACCATGGACTGAGAAGAAAAGACAAAGTTATCCATTTCATTACATCAACATGTCAGCAAACAGTAGCATGGTAACAATATAAGACACATACCATTGGCCATAGAAGTCCGTGCTAGACGTTCAGAGGCACATAACAAATAACAAAACACTGCCCAATGGATGCTAAAAACATAGTAAATGCATGAGGTTTCAGCAAAGTGTAATGGTACGGACAGTAAAGTGTTAATAGAGCGTGGGCAATACGCACATTTCTCAGTGGCTGAAGATGTGTATATCAGCATAAAAGCTTCTTCAATATACCAAGTTTCCATGGCAACAACAAATTCCTGTCACTAAACACCGGCCGGTTACATGTAAAATGTTTCTGCTGCATATGGAGCGTGCACTTAACGTGGTAGATGGACAGTCCCAGTAACACTGTAAATACCATAAGTTACATTTTTAATAAAAGTTCATTATTCAACAAAGAACGCGCTCCCATGCAAAGGGGAAATGGGTTATTATGTTATTTCCAAGGCACTAACCCCAGCGTCTCGTGTTCTCCTTTTTGTAATGTGTATGAAGTGAAAGTTTTTGGGTCTGCATCCACCACATACCTATAAAGTCATAAGCCTTGTTATAAACAACACATCATTCACAATAAAGCTAAGGGTTTCTGCAATTTCAAACCATAACGCAGCCAACACACTTAACTGCTTATCGGTGCACACGAACGTTTTCATAAGGTTTTTGCAAGCCCTCCATCTAGTGTGTCTAACTTTTCAATGATGATAACACCTTTGAATGACATCACAGGTCCATTTACTCATTCTTACTGTAGGCAACCAGAACTATGAGGACCCCAACCTCCATGTGACTGTGGAAGTAAGAAACGATTTTGCCCTGAGGAACATTAATTCTATCGCCAAACTACAGTGGACCGCTCTTGTATAAAGCACAGGTAGCAAGCAGCATATTGCTTGTGTGCAGTCTGTGGCTCACATGTAGAAATCAGTGAGTGTAGAAACATTGGACAGTTAGCACATACCAACCACTAAGATTATAGGTCTAATTTTACTATAACATTACACCTAATGTCACATGCAATGTAATTGGTTGCTATGGCCTAAGTGTCCACTGTTTCTAAATGCACCGTTTTTAAATGTGACCATCTATGACAGTGGCACTTTTTCCTCTCAATGTTGACAGGAGACCCGCCTTTGACGCTGTCAGTCAGCAGCGGTATGTCCTCTATTCCACTGTCTGCCTATACAGTGCTGTGTGTGCAGATTCTGGGACACAGGACATAGGCTGTGCTGCAGATTTAAGAAGGTCCTTACTATAACAGAGAACAGTCACTCCTGGGTGTAGCAATGGAGATTGCAGGGGGATTTACGTTATTTTAAATCTTTGCATGCAGAGATATATCTTTTAATTTAGTACTGCCCACATATACTGGCCAGCCTTACTAACACACTGTTATTTACACTTGCTATAGGAAACACCACCTCTAAACTGTTAGCTGATTGCAATACATGCATTCTGACTCCTCTGCAATTATCATGGTTTAGGCCAGAAGTGACTTTCCTCAATTATCGGGAGCTCCTTATTTAATATGAATCAGGACCAATAGCGCTGAAGCGTGTCAGCGGCTTAGGTTCAGCACATATGCGGATTACAATACTAATGTGTGCATTATGGGTAAAATGTCTACATGTCATGTGTCCAACTCATGGTCCATACCAATATGTGTTGTATATTGTCACAAACTGCCAAACTATCTACGCTTTTGTATGTGGCAAACATGTTACCATGACACTCGTACCTGAGTGTGTACGTTCATGTTTATTAAAGTTTTGGTTACATCACGTCTACAATGTGTTTATGTTGCTCATCCTCACCTTGGACGGGATCCAGATTTAATATCGTCAGGTGATTTACGTACGCATGCGCCCTCCAGATGTTACGCTAGGATTACTATAGTAATCCTAGCGTTTAAACAATCGGACGGGGCGGGGGGAAGCATGTAAAGTGTACAGTGTGGGAGGGGGCTCCCACACTGTAGCAGATCAGCGGTCGTACGGACCCCTGATCCGCCCGTCGCATTTAAGGCAGGCTTATGGCAGCGTGAGCTGCCATAAAGCCTGCACAACAGAGGGGAGTGACAGGGGGTGTGCACTCCCCTCTGTCTCGCGTAATTTCAGACCGCCGCGCGCACGGAAAGCACGCGGGGGTCTGGATCCGGTCCTTTTTCATTGTGCTTGTGTCTGACAGTTAATATTTGTGTGTGCTTGGTTAGCAAGCAACAACAGTGTTGTGATTACTTGGAAATGATACCAATCTGAATGTCTAACATTTCTATGTTTTGTTTATGTTCTTTAATTTAATCACGTATCCCTACAACAATATACAAACCATATGTTTTATGTGTACAGGAAAATTTAACACATTTTCTCAACCTTTATGTCTAGCAGTTTTAAATGTTGTACATGACCAGTAATACACTTTCTATTGTTACACTACTTTGAAGAACAATTGGAAATAATTCTCTATAGTATTGCCATATATAAATGCTATATATAATGGTTACCAATGTACCGTTTGTTTCATTGGAAGTGTCCAAATAATTATTGCATTTGGCCACATGCAGCGTGTGTTGTATATGAGAAAAATTTAAAACAAAGGAAAGTTGTGTAACTTTAAACTTATTTGTGTTTTGTTACTTCTCCAAAAAAATAATAATTAATAATATAATTTACATACCAAACTGTTCTGTAACATACATTAAAATTAATAAACACTCAAGTCTATCCAATAAGAAACACTTTATTGGACACACAATACACATGCGTTCCTTTTACAACATTGGAAATAAATTTTTATTTTCAGTTGTTCTACGCTCAATTACTCGGCCCATAACATGGCTAAACACACTTCTCTAACTATCAGCATAACAACTATTTGGAACTGTAATGTAACATAAACATGATGCTTGATGCAGATGCTTTCCCTTAAGCAAAGGTAGAATCTGTTCCCGGTGCTGGAGGCTCTTCCTCTTCAACCAGTGTGTCTGAGGCTATAGGCAGGAAAAACGGTCTAGGCAGTCGTGGATCATAGGTAGCTGAATGTGGTTTACCATTTGCCCCCTCTGACTTAGTATAACCTTGCCCAAAAGCTGCACTCTCCAAAGTGACGGTTGCTTGTGGTGCAGATTGACGTGCTGCCGCCAATCTCTGAAAGCTTTCACTTGCTTGGGGAGGTGCTGTCACTGTTATGTTTGCCCTTCCTAGGCTTGCACTATCAGGTGGTGCACAAGTGAGCCACATTTGTTGGGGTGGAGGACGTGCAATAGCATGCGCATCAGGAGCAGCACAAAGCCATGTTTTCAAAGGTGCAAAAGAAGGAGGAAGTGATGTAACCCATTCCACATACGGACGAGGTGCTGGAGGAGGTGTTGACAACCATGCTTGTGAATTATGAGCAGCTGCACGAGGTGCACACGGCCACATGTAAGAGGTTGGAGGTGCTGCTGGAGCAGGTTGAATCCATGCATGTGAGTAAGCACTACTAGAGGATCTTATTATGGGCCAAGTGTTGGACCTTCCATATGCTTCAGACTGCCATGGGTTTTTGTTAGCTCTCCAGGGAGGAGGTGCTGGGATGCATATATCCCTCAATGGATACGGTGGAGGAGCACATGTCACAGTTGACTTACAGGTGTATTGCGGTGGTTCTGGTGCTCTCACCCATGTTTGTGCCCTTGGAGGCACAGGATATGGTGCTGGCACCCATATGTGCGAGCTTGCAGTCGGTGGAGGTCCTCGTCTCAACAATAACTCTGAGCTTGGAGGAACTGGAGCAGGTGATGTGTACTATCCTAGTGTCAGCCTTGCAGCAGGTGCAGGTTGTGGAATTAATGATTCCGACCTTTCCTGCATGCTAGGAGGTTGTGGTAGCCATGCGGGAAATGTTGCAGCACTTGGCACGAAGCTTTGCAAGGGTGGACCGGCTGGCGGGGGGAATGACAGGCATGGGTTTGTGGTTTGTAGCGGTGCTCCAGAACTTCTAATGGCAGTGTTCCACATTTCATGTGGTGCTGGCACAGGCGGCAACCATACATGTGAGGTTGCATGCGCTGCTATAGGTACAGAGACAAAGGGTACAGGGGGTTCACTAGATGTTGCCTTAACTATGTGGCTGCTTGGTGCACATACAGAAGCTGCATCTGGGCAACTAGTGAGGGATACAGGTATTCCAGACATGGGATATTGAGAGCTTGTAGGTGTTGTGGTTGTTGTAGCTGGGACTGTAGATGTTATGTCAGCAGTACAAACTGTTGTTGTTATTGTGGAAGCTGTGGCATTTGCAGCTGCATGCGTTGCCGCTTGCTGTTTCAGCCAATTTTCTGTCATCACAACAAGAAAAGCATTGGCCGCCTTCACCATAACAATTATAGCAGTGATAAGGGGCCAAAATTCTCTGAATAAATTACTTTCCTGCATTTCCTTAAAACCTGTTAAAATAAGCAAAATAAAGTAGTTTAAATATTAAAACATGTTATGAACATGTGTTGACACTGCAATACTCTACTGTACAAATATTACAATACTTTGGGGATCCTGTATGACATGTATTAGCCACTTTTTATTACATGCCTAGCACACAACACACTGCATAGTTGCCATTTCTTTACTATTGCCATGGTAAGAAGTGTTGGTAGAACAAACGGTAGGACAAGATGGAAAGCTATCATGTGCGCCAAGGGCACGACCTAGGAAACTCCTCCCTCTGACCTGCAATGTGAAACACATATGTGATACGCTGGCCTTTGTTGCTGCACGAAGAAGATTCGGGTTCTGTTAATCCGCTGTGTGCATCTGATATACATTGTTTACAATGTACACTTAAGCCAACTACTTGAGTAGTGCATGTTTTCTATTTGACATCACAGTAACACAGTGATATTGCATGTAATATGCTCAATTTTATCCTTTCCCTTCATTTCATAAATCTCTATAATGGTTCTAGTTATACTTACCAAACATGGTCGTGTTATCATTTTCTTCAGCAAGGTGTTCTGGCCTGTCTTCCGCTGTGTTTCATTAACCATTGTAGGATGTGAAAATATTCCTTCGCTCTGTGAAGGGGACAGGAAAGGGGATAGAGAGGCAGAGTTTGAAGATGTAGGCCCTGGCGAGGGACTGTACATTGTTCTAGCGTACGATACAGTAGAAAGGCTGGATGTAGTACTGATCCTCGTGGGAACTTCTTCACCTGTTTCTGCAGACAGGGATGGGCTTTCTAAGGTTAATTGACAAATTTAGCCATATGTGGCAGTATAACAGGATGGCGACTCACTAAGAACAACAATGTATTTTTGGTATTGCTCTGATACTGGTGACACACTACCGCTACATGAAGTGTCAACATTTTCTATTTGCAAGGCATTATTAACTTGGATCAAAAACTGGTTGGAGAATAGGGAACAGAGAGTTGTGATAAATGGAAATTATTCTAATTGGTCAAAAGTTTTAAGCGGTGTACCTCAAGGTTCTGTGCTGGGACCACTCCTTTTTACTCTATTTATTAATGACCTTGGTGATGGTTTAGAGGGCAAGTTTTCCATTTTTGCAGATGACACTAAACTATGTAAGGTAATAGAATCTGAGCAAGATGTAGCGTCCTTGCAGAGGGACTTGAGTAAACTGGAGGATTGGGCGGCCAAATGGAAGATGAGGTTTAACATAGATAAATGTAAGATTATGCATTTAGGGATCAAAAACAAGCATGCAATCTATAAATTAAACGGGGTAAATTTAGGAGAATCTTTAATGGAGAAGGATTTGGGAGTGCTCATGGACAATAGACTTAGCAATAGTGCTCAATGCCAAGCAGCAGCTGCAAGGGCCAATAAAGTATTAGCATGCATAAAAAGGGGAATAGATGCAAGGGAAGACTGTGTAATTTTGCCACTATATAAATCATTGGT
>WWET01005934.1:27831-40486 GCA_011038615.1 Limnodynastes dumerilii
TATGGAGTCATTGAACTATGAGGAAAGGCAAGTTTATACATGAGGAGAGGAAGTTTCACAGCCAGCAAAGGAAAGGGTTCTTCACAGTAAGGGCAGTCAGGATGTGGAGTCACTGCCAGGGAAGGGTTCTTCACAGTAAGGGCAGTCAGGATGTGGAGTCACTGCCAGGGAAGGGTTCTTCACAGTAAGGGCAGTCAGGATGTGGAGTCACTGCCAGGGAAGGGTTCTTCACAGTAAGGGCAGTCAGGATGTGGAGTCACTGCCAGGAAAGGGTTCTTCACAGTAAGGGCAGTCAGGATGTGGAATTCACTGCCAGAAAAGGTTGTGATGGCAGATTCACTGGATATGTTTAAGAAAGGATTAGATACATTTTTAGCAGAAAAGGACATTCAGGGTTACCAGGACCGCTAATTTAAATAAAGGACAGTAGTGGAGCAAGGGAGAAATGTATGTATTTATTTATGTTAGGATTGCAACAGTTTTGAGGTTGCTTTATATGGATTAACTTCCAATATAAAGATAGGGATCGCAGGAGATCCAAAATAGGTTGAACTTGATGGACTGTTGTCTTTTTTCAACCTCATCAACTATGTAACTTCTGATACTGTGTTTGATGGGTCAGCCTCTAGTGTTGCATACAAAGTGGGTGAAGGCTGAGGACTGCTAACTTCTGTGGGTGAATACTGTGTTGACTGACACTGCGTTGGTGAGATGGAGGGGTGTTGCAGAGGATCGTTAGGCATAGACATAGCAGAAGACAGGGTATCTGATGCAGATGTGTGGGTTCGTGATCCTGAAAGGAAATAAAAGTAAATGTCAGCTGGCTCACTTGTGGCCATACTCATACAAGCTGTTCAAAAATATGATGTTTCAAAACTACAAACTTCATTAAAGTTCCATATGTTGTGCTGATGTTTTATTGTTTAAATGCATGATCAATACACGTTACACAGACATTCCATATCTCTAGCTTCAACAACACTTTCGCACTAATACTATGGCATAAAACAGCATATGGGTGTACAAAAGTACATATCTATTAAAATCATACATAGTTTTCATATTAGTCTATGTGACCCAGCATAATGGAAGGTCGCAACTTGCATTACTACGACAACCAATACATGTACATTTATCGCAATTGACACCAGAAAAATATCTTGACTTACACATTTGTGCACACAACATATATGTTTTAACGAGATACACAATACTTAATGTACACTTACTTTCTGCATGTGTCTGCAAACGTCTGTAAAGGTGTGGCTGTCGCCTACAAATATAGGTCCATCTTCTTTGTATCTAAGCCAGGAGTCTTCGGACACCAGTGTGTCTATAAATGCGACGTCTGGCTCTAATATACGCGAGGCGTTTTCATCCATTCCATCCTGAAAAGTTATGAGGCACAAGCGCCATTTCCTGTGCTATGATGCGGAGCAGATGGCATGCAGGGCTATCCAAAATGTGGAGGTAGAAGGTGTTAGTGGTGGTGTAGACACAAGTTCAGCAATGAGGAAGGAGAAGGTGGATCATCTGCGCAAGTGGACGAAAAGTGGCCAAGGTGAGTACATAAATATGTTGCAAAAAGCTACAGTTGTTGTTAAACGGGTAATATATGTTCCTTATGCAAATATCAACACACTATTAGTAGCAATTGTTTGTGCATAATGGGTGAGCAGATACGATATTAATATTAATAACACAGATATAGAAGATGTTAACACACAAAGAAAGATACAAATATAATGTAACATGTCCATAATTAGCATTTTGTCAGGCACGAAGAACTCTTTACCCCTGTACACAATAGTTTCACCTTTTCATGATATAAAACACAATAAAGATATGTAATAATTGTTACCTATATGGTCAGACATATACATACACACATCTGAGTCATTTGTAAAACGTGCAGAAATGCGTCCAATATTTTTTCCCTTATATCTCTATGTAACAGATAAGGTCATGTAAGACAAGAAGGTCATCTGTAATTGTTTATAATATTCTAAAACCAAACAATATACATGTTTGTAACATTGGACCAACATTTTTTTTTACTAAGTCTTTTCAGTTAAATTAGAACGATACACATATTCCACCGAAGTGTAGATATACAAGTGTACATATTTGCAATACCAGTGGTACATTATTATGTTTGACACAAGAACACTTACACGTCAAATGAAAACTAATAATATGCGTTTATCATCATATAAATTAGCATAGCATAAGGCTACAAACAGGACTTGATCTGTTTGTAAAAAGGTAGCACACATGCAAGGTCTTGTAGTGATGTCATTTGAATTTGTAATTAAAGTGTGCGTTTTCAAAAGTGAAAAAGGGACAAACATCAGTCCTAGTGAGGCATGACGATGACCATAGCACCCTATTGATGTCTATGAAGTAGAGCTGTTTTCAGCAGATCCCATTTTATACATACAGCTGTACGATAAAAAAATGTTAGGAAGTGCTTTGCACTGCATAATATTAAGCAGCGCTAAAAGTAATAATGCAACACTAATATGTATTATAAACTTTTGTTGTAACAAAGAAACATCATTCACAATACTTATCAGGTTTTGCATTACATAACAATCATGTCATTTCTTGAATGTGTCCGGAACACTACTAGTTTGTATAATGACATAAGCAACAAAGTTACTTTATGGACCTTTCTATTTAACATGTTATAAAGGAGAACACATAACTTCACATTACATGATGTGTGATTGTCCTTGCGTTCTATGACATCCTAAATAGTTCTACCTGTAAAACAAGCACAAATAATGTTGTTATATATTTTTTCAGATGTTACTTTACACCTATATCCAGCACAGGATAACTTTGAGCCTTTATCCTAAGATATTGACCTGTCTCAAGAGGAAGATGTCCAAGATGAAGTAATGGTTGCTAACACTTCTGCATCCTCATATGTTATTGGGTCTGGCCTTCCAGCTGCACAAAGTGTGGCCCTTCAGAATGTACATGACAATGATTTTTCTGCTGGTGCTACTTCCTCTGTAGATGTATCTGTAACAGATCCATTGGTTCAATTGGAGCGTGTGCTTCAAGACGTCAACTCTGCCCAGGAAGCAGCAGACATGACAAATAAGATGCTAGATAGGATGTGTTTGTGTGTTGAAAGGAGTGAGATAATGTTTGACAGGTTTTTGGAAATACAACAAAATATGTTACAGATGCAAAGTTGCCAGGTAGAAGTGTTATCGAAAATAGCTGATCACCTTACCTCTCATTCTTCCAGTCTACCATCAGTTTTCTCTTCACAGTCATCAGATAATTTAGGTAAAGATCCAGACAATGATACATCATTAATAAATAGTAGAGGAAATCAAAGTAGAGTTGGCCGACGTTAAGTGTAATATCCTCCTGCTGTGAAGCGATCACAGAGAAAGCACAACATGAAATGACGTGTACAGACTTGTTTATTATTCGAATAGTGTTCAGTTTCAATAATTATCTTTTCAACAATTTCTGTACTAATGCCTGTGTATCCCACTGTGTAGGGGCATAACATTAACAGAACATGATAGGCAAACCTTGTATGCAAGTTTGCAGAGGATAAATGTTTTTTTTGGATAGAACATAATAACAACCAAATAATTTTTTTTTTGGTGTGAAGGCTAATAGTTATGTATTTATTAGTAGATGAGTTCAACATTTTGATCCTTAATTACCTTTATGGACATGGCAAAAGAAAACAGTCTGCAGTTGTGCAGGTTATCTTACTATATATACATTACACATTCTAAAGTCTAATGGTAGTTATGTATATATGTTTATATGTATTTCTTTCAAGAGTCCAACTATTTTAAAGTTACTATATATGTTTGTTTGTATGTATGTCAGTTTAACAGAGCAAGGAGTTTACTAGCAATGTGCATGTTAGGAACATACTTGGACTTTTTATTTTTGTTCAAACATTATTGAGATAAGCATAAAAATGTGCTGGTCCAAGAACACTCGCACACATAAATACATATGATAACAACTGGTTTTGTTATGTATCATAATTTTTAGCTTGTAATCATGCAATTTATATAAAAGAGTACAACCGAATTTCAACGCATAATATTGTTCATTGAAATAGGGAGTAAAGCATTAATGACTACACTTTACATATTAAGAAGAGTCCAGTTTTTATTTAATTACCTTACCGCTACACACAACATGTGATTGAAGGTTAAATATCCATTCAGCGCATAAATAAATGGTTTCTATATGTTTAATACAAATTACACATATGGCCTTGATGATTGTTGGAAACATGATTAGAATATAGCATTATTGATCATGTGTGTATAGTGCTAAATGCAGTATATAACTTTGGATAGTAGCCATACATGGTGATCATGCTACAGAGACTGCACACCCTTGATGTTGTGTAACAAAAAAGAATGGTAACAATTGGCAATAGTAAATTATGTGTTAAAAAAAAATCAAAGCACGTATGCTGCGTGAAGTAGCCATATGCCTACAATCAAATTGACTTGCATGGAAGTGATTTAGAGGTGCACAGGAGAGGCAGCATTGCAGTCCTATGAAAACCGTGCACAAATACATTTCAGACAACTGCAGTTTGTAATGCTAATGAGATATCGGATGTTGTTGGTGTAAATCCCTGTTACCAAACTGTTGCTTCCATAAGGGTTTAAATAATTACGAATTTATGAAACATTTCAACAAGACATGAAGGGAAATGTGTACTGTATGCTTTGTTGGATTGTTCTTGTATACGCATGACAAGACCTTATCTCCTGTAATGTTACACAAGTTGAACAGTCATACAGTTGTAATTGCGAATTGACATATGCAGTTTACATTGACTATTATCATATAGCGATATTTAATATCTTAACATGTGCACACCATTCCCTTTGATCGCATCTGTATGCACCTATATAGATCTGCAAAATCACAAGATACATTCATGTATACATGTGAAATTGCGAACAACAAGATGCGTTACAAACACATAGATGTTTAAAAACATATAAAAACAGAAAGCAACAGTTAACCAAAATTTAACTTTGTTATGTCTATACAACTTGATGAAAATGGCTGAACGTAAAGCGGCAATATAGGGAAGCACTTGAGTTAGTTGTTGCAACAGTAAAGAAATATTGTATAGAATGTTTCAGAAAGTTACCTTAAAAGTATCTGTCACAAACATACTCGCGAAATGCGTTAACAGATGGAGTGTTAGCGTTAGCACTGAAATTGGCATCCGATTCATTCCTGTAACCACCATCAGCTGGAAATTCAAACCTAACACCATTTTTGACCGCTATGTTGTGAAATATGCAGCACAACACAACTATTTGACATACAGTTCCAGGAGCATACATCAGTGCACTACTAGAGCGATCAAGGCACCAAAAACGCCCTTTTAGTAACCCTATACACCTTTCAACTATCGCCCTGGTGTGCACATGCACCTGGTTGTATGCCAAATGTTTGTGTGTGCTTGGGGTCAAAAATGGTGTTAGGAGAAAGGGCCTGAGAGGGTAGGCACTGTCACCTAAGACAAAGGGAGAAACACAACAAATAGGTTGGTAAATAGCACATGAAACATATGCAGGAAATAAATGAAAAGAAACATATTAAATGTATGCATACCTAGTAGCCAAACATCAGCAGCACCACGCGCAAGTCTCTGTTCTAATCTGTGCTAAATTTGTGACTGCTGCATCACAAATGAGTTGTGGCTGCTCCCTGGGAACCTTGCAACCACGTCTCGGATGAGGAGGGAGGCATCACATATGAACTGGACATTCAGGGAAGGGAAGCTCTTGCGATTCATGAAAAGTGCACAGCCCCCCATTCCCCTTGGGACCAGTGCAATATGGCTGCCATCCACAACCCCAATAACCTGAGGGAAACCATAGGTGTCACGGAACTTTTGTTTCACACTCACAAGGGCTTCCTCATCCAATGGCATTTTTATAAATGTATGGATACGCAGCAGGTATGCTTTCAGGACAACATGTAGTATGCGACTAAATGAAGCCTGAGACATCCCTGCCGAGCAGCCCATAACACGCTGGAAAGAACCAGTCGCACAGAACTGTAACACCGCTAACATTTTCGTTAGCGGTGGTATTGATGTATGGGATGTCATGTTCACATCAAGGTCCCTCTGCACAATTCCCAGAGTTTCCAGAATAAGATGTGGTGGCAGACGGTAGTGCCGCCTGACATCATCATCTGACATCCCAAAGAGACCTACACGGGTCCTATAGATGCGCACCTGATTCCTCCGGCGACAATGGTGATTATCAGCAATGGATCTGAGGTGATCATGTTGCCTCCTATGATGCCAAATGGCAATAGTAAGGGCAATCTGGGGAAAAAACTACACAAAAAGTAGTATTTAGCAACGATCAATTCCACTGCTAAAGTTATAATTGTTGTTATTTTTTTCACGTAATAACTAGACTTTGGCATTGGTAAGTGTAAACGGGATGCTTCCATGTAGGAACAAACAGTTTGAAAATGAATCAACAAGGAAAAATTATGAAATGTTAATGGTTTTGATGAACGCCTACCACAGGCACTGTAAAGGTCAGCAAAAATTTACAACATTACATGCTGTTAAAACAATACTGTAGCTGACCGTTTACATCGACGGCATTAGTGTAATGTTCGTTATTTTAGCAATTTTCTTATACCACACACGGGCGTCTTTGTAAACCTGCATAGTAACGTTAACATTACAGTGCTTTAAGGCTTTAAGACTGTGCACATGCGTTTTTATTATGGTTTTGGGAGTTTCAAACATGACATACTAGCAACAGAACACCTCAGTGCTTGTCCACTGTTGAATTCACGGATCACATGTCTGCATCTACAGGAGGCTCATAGCGGGATCAGAAAGGAGAGGTAACGATATGAAACATTTGTGAATGTAACATGTTCACTCGAAGCTATGCACTGCACTCCTTATGCTGCTTTCTTAATACATCATTAGAAAGGTAAGTCCATAGAGGCTTTTTTTGCTCTTTCATAACAGTATCGTTCCCTATAAGTCAAAGTTTTGTTAGGCTGTAACCTCAAATCTCCATGTCAACTACCATGTTATACACAGTTGTCTGGAATGTGTCACAGCTATGGTTGTTTTGTATGAGCGCACACGTAATCATTGGACATCTGAATACATCCTACATGTAGTCCCATACAATAGTGTAAATATTTATGTATACCTGAGGAGCGGAAGACTTTCAAAGGGTAGTTCAAATGTAACTGTGGTGAAGTATGTGAAAAGCAGCAGTCTGATGCTTAGCATACCGTTGAATTATGTGAAGATTTCAAGTACAAATGTAAAAGGAGTTCTATAATACCCCTTGCACAGGTTAACATTGATCAGTCTGTAGAAGACATAGATTTAGGGAATGTTGTTGGTACATGTTAAGTTCTTGTGACCCTGTACATATGGAGATTAGTGTTTTGTTCTTAGACGGCATGACAATAAATAACAGTTTGTACTGGGTAATTATGTTGGATTGGTTGGTAATCAGTTTTGGTTTCATTGGCATGTATGTCTTCATATTTTGAGTACAGAAAGAAAATAAAACAGTTATTAGTGGTTTACTTCAGTAACAATGAACTTTAATAACAGAATATATGAATGCTAACATTGAAATAGAAGATTAAACATCCATAAAACGTTCCGCTACGCCACTCACCCTCCTGAATATGAGCATGTGAGACATGACGAAGGAAGAGTTGCAACGCTAAATGGAACTCTAAAAATGACATATCATGATACAGACGTGTGAAGTATATATGCAATATTAACGTACATGTAATTTAACGTACATGTAATCACTTGTTAATGCAGCATAAAATGTATATAAATAAACTTATGTAAAGAACTATAAGGATGCCTTTGTTGGTTTCTATATTGTAAATATTTACGTACTATGAGATATTCAAGACAACCTGAGCACATGTTTCATACATTGAAACACTGTATTTCTCTACCACAACCACTTTGCAATGACTCTATTGAACATAGGAAAGTTAACCATGTATATATAAAGATATATATAAATGTTTATATATATAAATATGTCTATATATATATATATAGAGAGAGAGAGAGAGAGAGAGAGAGAGAGAGAGAGAGAGAGAAATATATATTTCATGACAGGCAAGGTAATATTTAAAATACAAAAAGCCTTGCTGCTATTATGTTTGTATATACATTTGTACTACTAAGGATTATTTTCTACAAGTGTGGGAGTGGCACATACTTTTATATGTATGTATAGACATATTTAATCATGTTTAAAGATATGTTTAACATGTTTTTAGAGATCCACTCAGTAGAGAGAGAGCCACTCAGTGTAATCACCAACTCACAGAGAGATAGAGGGAGAGATTTAGAGAGAGAGACAGAGAAAGAGAGAGAGAGAGAGAGAGAGAGACATAGAGAAAGAGAGAGAGAGAGACAGAGAGAGAGAGAGAGAGACATAGAGAAAATGATGGCATAGGTGTTATACTTTGTCATGTTTATCTTTCATGTTCAAGTTGTTGTTAATAAATTCATACATAATGTTACCTACACACACATTTTTCCGAAGAAATGTGTGGATGTACGTCCATATTTCGATACAGCTATTCGTTTTTGCAAATACGACATGTAAGTATTATATAGCAAGTTCAAGTGCTACATGTACAGTGTTTCAGAAAGAAGCACGTATAGAAACGTTAACATGTTTAGAGAACATTGTTAAAAAGACAATCACGCGACAATATTATATGTTAAAGACGTTGGAATGTAGCTCATATGACCCCTACAGACACATGACCATACAACACATATAGGTACCATAGTGACATGGGTGCATATAGCACTTAGAAACAATAAAAAGTAGGAACATGAGGCAACATAGTAACATGTGAAGTTTTAATGAAATTATCTGTTAAATATGTGAAACGT
Source organism: Limnodynastes dumerilii (assembly GCA_011038615.1). Lineage (NCBI taxonomy): Eukaryota > Metazoa > Chordata > Amphibia > Anura > Limnodynastidae > Limnodynastes > Limnodynastes dumerilii. Next base: position 36,794 of record WWET01005934.1, read on the forward strand.
TGTTTTTAGTTTACCTTTCAACGTCGTAGAAGTAAGCTTCAGCCTTTCAGTACTGTACACACACAGCCACAGGGCAAAATTAGTAACGATACTGTGTAAAAGTGTATGAAAAGAAAAAAGGTCCGTGCAAACCGCTGATATACAGACACTGTAGTTTATTTATTAAAGAGTAAACGTACTGCATGCAACAATGACATCTATGTAGTTGTCAAACACATGCAGGTATTGTCATGCTTTTAAATGATTTATCTACATAAAACACACCCTTTTCCCTCATTACCATTCCGCATGAAGCGATTTTGCATGAGAAATCCATCCCCTTTCTAAGCGAATGCGTATGTTGTACGTATGTTGTATGTACGTATTATTACGCTTACGTAACTATGCGATCTTATATTTACGTGCGTATCTTTCCGTAATGCACATGCACTCTCCCTTTTTTCTTAAATTTACGTACGTATCTTTCTCATACTCTTAAGTGTGAATCAGGTCCTTAATTTCAAACTCCTTCTTAAGTCTGGATCCAGCCTATTGTAAAAGATTTAAATAGAAACAGAAAAAATAGTCACACTTGTGAAAATTACAACTGCCCTTTATAATCTAGGACTAAGTAGGAAGCATACTGAGATTATCTTTTTTAGTTTTGCACATTTTCACTTGCATAGACAAAGCTCCTGATCCAGACTAACGACGCCCTCCAAATTTACAGCGAACGGCTGCGTAAGATTGGCAGAAATTCCAATCTGTGCATGCACCAGGCAGATGTTTCCCGGTGTAGTTAGGGAAACCCATTTCTTAGGATTGGCGCCCCTAACTGTTGCGTAGTTACGGCAAGGGGGGTGTTCCTTGCCGTAACTAAGGCGGGGGAAGGTAAGTAAATGAGGCTGGGAGGGTGGAATAGCCCTGTTAAGCTGCTGTGGCCAGCGTAATTACATTCTGTTATGCCGGCTGAAGTTAGGGTAGCCTTCAGCCGGCGTAACAGTGTGTAATTATGCCGGCCACAGGGGGAGTGTAGGGGAGTGCACCAGAGCTACGCTGACCATAATCAGGCCAAAGTGTGTAATCAGGGGTGAAGCTTTGTATTGCTGGAACCCATACTAAACTCTGGAAGGGGCCTAGCTATAAAAGGTGAAAAATAAATGATTGTCTGATCCAATTTTTATGGCTGTAAAAATGTACAATGATATTTAATAAATAAGCATAGATATGAAGAAAATAACTGCACCTGCATATTGTTGGACAACATAACCAACAGTATAGTACAGTATTGCAAGCTCAAAATTAATTAAACAATCTGAATGCAAAGCAAACAGTTAACAGTTTGCAACCATAGCACAAGTTATGAAAAAGGGAAAAGAGACAGAGTTTTAGTTATATCACCAAAAGCAGCACCACAAATTGCCAGGCTGGAGCATCTCCAGGATACTTGTATTGTATCGTCAGTGTGGGTGTTTTATACACGAAAAGGGGGCTGTAAATCAGTTTGTAACCATATTGAATATCATGACTTGGAGTTGGTTACCACAAGGTAAAAACAGCAGGAAGTTTGGAATGTTTATGATATAGTCACTTGTGGCTTCATGACTAGATATTTCCTGTATCCATCTGAGATCCTACCCTTAGTTGAGATGTACACATCTCTGACTGTGCTGTCCTTCACATCTTTGCTTCTTCTTTTGTGTCTCTACAGCCATCCAAACTCCTCCTCTTTGTGTGTGTCCAGTCAGCCCTTCTGTCCCCTCCTTGTATGTCCAGCCAGCTTTCTGACTTTTAGGACAGTCAGTATAAAAATGCCTTGAAAGTTAGGGCTGGGCAGCAGTGCTCAAGGTCCCCAAGACTTGTGGGGCCATGGCACCTGCCCATTGTGCCCAGTAGAAAAGATGGCCCTGAGTGTAGGAGCAGAGTGATAAACTCTGCTGTGACACTTAGTAAATGTAACAATGGGCCAGATCCAGAACAACGCTTGTGAGCGAATTTACGTGTGGTGGAGATGTAAAATCGCGTTTTGGTAAGTACTGCGCATGCACGCCATAGAAAATACGCTCCGTAACGTAGCATAAATGTGAACGTATGGGACATTCACGTATGTGTCAGGAAATCCTTGCGTGTGGGCGTGCCAATTTTATGTTTGACAAAAATACGTCTGAAATACGCTATGTAGGCGGGGGTTTGTATTTAAAGTGTAAAATACGCTAGCGGGGGTTTGTATTTAAAGTGTACAGTATGGGCGTGCTTAGCTGCGTAAATACGTGTTGCCCATACGTACGTGAGCGGATGACATCGGTTACGTGGGCAAAAGTTAAGGTAGGGTTTGGAAAGCGGATCTCAGACAAAATACGTACATTCAAAGGGGGTGCCAAGGGGAGTGTATAGAAGGTACGCTCGCGTAAATACGCTATGCTAGTAAACGTATTGCAAGCGGAGTTCTGGATCTACCCCAATCTGCTCATCCACATTTATAAGAATGAGCTGGTGATTGGTGGAATGTTACTAGCAAAAAACTAAATTCGGAAAGATTCAGAATAATGTCACATGACTTCCCCTTCTGTCACCTTCTTTGAAATCAGGCACTTTGCCTGATCTCCTCTTGTGCTCTGCCTTCTCTACTCTGATGCATGCCTTCTCCATCTGTCACCTTGTGCTCCACTGCACTCTGCTTACTTTCCTCCAATGCATGCCTTCATAATCTGTCACATTCTGTGTTCTTGTATGCTCTGCCCACTGTCCTCTGATGAATGCCTTCTCCATATGTCACCTTCTGTGTCCTCCAGCACTCTGCCCACTATCCTTCAATGCATGCCTTCCCCATCAGTTACATTTTATTCCTGTGTGCTCAGTCTGCTCTCCTCTAAAGCATGTCTTCTCCTTCTGTCACTTTCTGTGTCCCCCTGCAGTCTGCCTGCTTTTCTTTGATGCATGCCTTCCTCATCTGTCAGTGATTAAAGTATGTGACATATCTGGTGGGAGATTTCTTACACAGCCTTTCAGAAATATGTAAAACTTTTATTACAGTGATGCCCCCCTCATTCTAAGCCATTTCAAATATACCCAGGACTTTCAATTGGCATCCACAAAGCAATGAACCCTCCTATATTTATAATGGCCACATTTTCACCAAAATTGTAAAAAAAAAGACCTGTCATATTCACAGAAAACTCACCCCCCTCCCCAAAGGCATTTTTCTCAAACATTTTCTTCCTAACAAAAAAACAAAACAAAAAACAATACTGTGCAATGGTGCTCATATACTGAGTTCTGCCTTTAAAAAATAATACAATATATAACCTTTCAGAACGGAAAATGGGAAAAAAAAACTGCAATTTTTTTCCATTTTTAGCTATTGTCATTTTTTATATTTTTCTTTAAAATTGGGTTGTTAAAAAATGTAAGGGAATCTGAGAGTCACCTTTTTTTATCCATACTGACCCTAGTCCCCATTTGACTCTTAATTTATTTAAAATTTATATCCTTATATTAATACTAAGCATCTTTAAATAGTACTACAGTTAGCCTTTACCATCTTATACCCCTTTCACATTACCACCAAAAACCCGGGTTTTTCAGCAAAAACCCGGCATTTTGCAAAAACCCGGGTTTTTGGTGGTGATGTGAAACCGCCACTTCCGGGAGACCCGGGCCAAGAGACCCGGGACTTGAACACGGGAAAAAAGAAGGGTTTTTCCCGTGTTCAAC